>JAUMHM010071844.1:0-14043 GCA_032362435.1 Melikaiella ostensackeni
AAAGTCAGGCTGAAACATTTCACGCAATCAGCACTAGCTGAGCATCAGATCGAGACAGGACATAGGATTTTATTTGATAAAACAACCGTCATCGCAAAAACATACAATATTTTTCCAAGAAAACATAGAGATGCAATCGAAATCTTAAAACATCCTATAACATCAACAAGGACAATGGATATAATACCAATCCGATTTGGCTTTCCGTCGTCTAGGGTTTTTTCAAATAGACTTGATTGGCCAATCAGGTTCGACCAGTTCTTATGGTGGGACGCTCTGGCCAATCACATGTATCGTAGATAGTATATATATAAGCAAGATAACCTGAAGCTTTAGTTTCAGGTTAGCCCTGAAGAAGTGAACTGCAATGTTCACGAAACGCTGGCAAGATTCGTAGTTTTGCACACGATTGAAACCCGAAACACCTCTTTTTATTAATGTGTAGTTCACAAATTTAAATGCAGAAAATGTGAAGCTGTTTATATAGAGCATACGAGCAGGTCACTTACAACAACAAGCGGGACATAAAAATAATTTTCATAGAAGTGCAAGATATTACTTGGTCCTTACAAAACATAGACTCATACACGGGCATGACTTTAATTCAGATGATGATTAAAATGCGTACCAAAACAACAATTGCTGTCAATAATCTCTGTTTTATTCTCAGGTAATAATGGTTTTCTAATCTAACAATGTCTTCATTTTTGTATCTGTTATTTTCCTATAAATTACCCCTGATGAGGAAGTCTAAATTGATTTCTTAGGCATATTCCAGACGCTCCTTGAAGAATCATGTCATTGAGGAAATTAGTATGTTTTTATTATTCATCAAAATAATTGCTTTTGGACTTAAAGTTGTAGTTGGAATTCCGCTCACGCGCGCATGACTTCTCATACCGCGCTCCTGATTGGTCCAGCTCAAATATTTTATAACTAAAAACTAGAACTTCAACTAACTTTTGCAGAAGAAATTTTCGATTAATTTTCTAAATTTTCATGCACCTCTATTTATCCGGGCACTCGAGTCCAAGGCATCCCGTTTAGGCTACAAAACCATCTTTTGTAGGCGCATTTCGTCTACTCTTACTAATTTTGATCACTGTCCTACGTCAACTCCGCCACTGTCAAAAAACATGTCAATCTGACATCCTCAACTTTAGACTATATTTTCTCATAACTGGAAGCTTCCCTGCAATCAAACTTTGTTGGTATCGATTCAGCAATACAACAGTTCAGAGGCATATTCTTGTTCTCCTTCTCAGTTGCGAATTCGATTTTATAGAATTTTTTTTTGCTTTCCTGTAACATTTCCATTTTGTCCCTTACCTCTTCATGCCTCGTTATTAATTGACATTGGAAGAGAATATTTTGAGAATAGTGAAGGATATGAAAAGAACGGGAATGGAGTAGTGAACGAAATATAAGGAACAAAGCAGGGATCTGGACACGTTCAGCAAACTCGAAATCATAAAAATTTAAGCTTCTTTTAAATTCAATTTATCCCTTCTCAAATCCATACTCTTTATTCTGAAAAATTCAGTTTGTAGAGAAAAATCGATAATTTGTTCAATAAAAGGTTACAACTTTTCAGAAATAGATAAATCCTGTTAGTATCATGTACATAAATGACACATTTCTCTGAAGGGAAGGAAATACAATTGAGTGTCCATCGAAACTTGACGAATTTTTGATGAAATCGATATTCTGGCGCTTGAATTTTCACTCACGTAGGTTACATCATTCTTGAAATTGTAGAGCCGACGCCCTGAATTTCTATCGACAACGGTTAAACCTTACTTGACAAATATTGGGAGATGGGGGAAATCGAGGTGAAGTTGAATTCGATCAGAGTTTAGCTTCTTTTAGAATGGACGTGGAAGCCCCAAATGTCGGTAAATTTTGATTACAGAAATTCTCAATTAGAGAGCATGATATACTGATCTATGTAAAAAAAACTTGTATTTACTCTGTTGCAAAAATATTATTTGAGAATTCGAAACTAGGCGTACCATACTGTCATCTCACTACTCTGTAGTCCAAAATCTTTTTAAATACTTGAACAGATATTTGAATAATGATTTTTTTTTTACTTTTTGTGCAGTTGGATTTTTGAAACTTTGAGAGAGTTCAGGACACATATGCATGTTTTCTTTTTTCAATATACAATGTCAGAAGTGGCGATTCGAACAATATTATTCTTTATCGCTTTATTGAGTAAAGATTTCAATAAACTCATTGGTCATCATAATGAATGTAATGACACTCAAGCGAATTATTATTATAAATTATATATTATATATATATATTTATAAACAAAAAACTAGTATATACATATACATATAAAAATACTTGTTTGCATTGCTCAACCGCGAAAAATTTTCATTTCAAACTGAAAATTCTAAAAAAAATATATGAAAGTAATATTCCTCAAGGAATAATTTAATATTGAAAATCAATTTTGTTATAAATATTTTCATATAGAGATAACCAAATTTCGAAATTTTACAGTCGGTATTGAATTTCCCATGAACCTAATCAACAACTTATCTAAAAGTGATTGAGAATTATGAAAATTATGAATATTATATATTTATTATTGCTGACAACAAATACTATAATCAAATTAAAACAGTAGACACTTTCCCATGGAAAGGAATGAAATGCGGCGCGGCAGAACCAAGTTTGTGCTAAGGGAAACATTTTTCAGGAGAGCGAAAGAAAGTTCTCAAAATTCGGTTTATTAAAAAAAAAATGAAAAGTTCTTTCGAGAGTTTCTAGAGCTGAGCAGATCTATAGAAAAAAAGTTCTGAAAAATCAATAATTTTCGAAAAAATACTCATCAAAGTTTTGCACGCAGATTTCATGACAAAATTTCATTTTTTAAAATGATTTTCTAAACTCTAATTAACATGAAATATATCAGCGAAACAACAGAAACATATAGCGCGACGAATAGAAGGATCAGAAATGTAGAATCAACTCGATTTAATTGTTGATATAAAATAAAATTTAGTTTTTTATTACAATTTCAATTATACACTACTTTTTTATATAACAAATTGGGTGGAGCAGGAAAAATTGGCCAATACATGAATATTATATAGTTTCTTCCGCGAAATCGAATGGCGCTATTAGTTTCCGCGTATCTCGTATATTCAGAAATAATTATTTAAATAACACATGTTGACCAAACAATAACAAATGAGAGTTTCTGACACATTTTTATAGTTAAATATTACTATTTTACACTACTCGCGTATGATTTAGTAGCAGAAATAACTTTTCTCTCTTGTAAATTAACTAATTTTTATTATTATTTGTTGCTAATGATAACAAATATTTTATTTCTACATTCTTTTGTAATTTTGTCACTTTGCACCAATTATAAATTAGTTTTATGAAAAATGTATACCTATATGACTATATTAAATGTGACATTTGATTAACTGTTTATAAAAATGCTTATAACAACGCATTTATTAGCAATATTCAGACTTTGTCCATGATGAATATTATTTTCTTTCGAATTTTCAATTAATAGAAAGTATTTTTTCGTGGTCAAGCAATTGAGCACACATTTAGAAGAAAGATTCTCTGAATTAACGAAAAACATTCATTCAGTTTGAGCCAAAAAAATCTTTTTGATTCAAAGAACTCGTTTTTTGTTCCGATGAAGAATTTTCTTTCTTTTAAAATAATTTTTTTCATTTTGAGGTGGTTTTTGGTTATATGAAAAAATTATGTCGGAGAAACGGTTTCTCTAATTCAAGATAATTCTTGTTCATCCGAGTGCATTGGAAAAAAGTATCTAATGAGATATAATTAATTAATGACAATAAGGTTGAATCTGAAACTGAATATTTATGTTCCTTGAATAGTAACCATAATCATTATGATGAGCAATGGGCTGATTTAACCTAAGCAACAAATATTTGTAAGTTAATTATAAAATTTTTGTTCATATTACAGGAAAAGAGTTATCAAGCTTCAGAGTGAAGCCTTTAATTGAAAGATTGTAGGCTAAAAAGATTCAAAATAGAGTCTGCATCAAAGGAGAAGCTTTATAGCGTTAAAGTAGGGTTTTTCGTTGGACGAATGTAGCTTCTGAGGATCGAAAATAGGGTCAGATAGTTCCTACAGCATCATAGTAGGGTTTGTATTTGCAAAAAAAAGCTTTTCAAGATTCAAAATAGGATCAGAGAGGCTATACGGCATCAAAGTAGGGGTTCTAATGGAAAGGCTGTAGTTTTTGAATATTCAAAATAGGGTCAGGAGGTTTCAAAGCGTCAAAATAGGATTTCAACTGAAAGAAAGTAGCTTCTAAGGATTTAAAATAGGTTCGGAGAGGTGTCACAGCCTCAAAGTAGGATTTTGAATTGCGAAAATGTAGCTTCTAAAGTTTCAAAATAAGGTCAGGGAGGTTCTACTCAAAGTAGAATCTTTGATAGCGAAAATATAGCTATCAGAGTTTTAAAATAGGGTCTAAGTAGTTTTTGAGCCTCAAAGCAGGACTTCTTAATGGGAAAACGTAGCTTCTAAAGTTTCAAATTAAGGTCAGAGAGGTTTTACAGTCTCAAAGTAGGATTCTAAGTTGCGAAAATGTGTCTTCTAACATTTCGAAATAGGGTCAGAGACGTTTTACAGCCTCAAAGTAGGGTGTTTGATTGCGAAACTGTAGCTACTAAAGTTTTGAAAGAGGGACAAAGAGGTTTTACAACCTCAAAGTAGGATTTTCAATTACGAAAATGCAGCTTCTGAAGCTTCCAAATAGGGTCAGAGAAGTTTTTCAGCGTCAAAGTAGGGATTCTAGTTATAAGACTGTGGTTTTTGAATATTCAAAATAGGGCCAGAAAGGCATTACGGCGTGAAAGTAGGGTTTTTGATTGGGAGGCTGTAGTTCTTAAATATTCAAAAAAGGGTCAAGAGGTTTCAAAGTGTCAAAGTAGGGTTTCAATTGAAAGAATGTGCTTCTAAGGATCCAATATGAAGTCGGAGAGGTATCATAGCCTAAAAGTAGGACCTAACATTCCAAAAATGTAGCTTCTAAAGCGTCAAAATAGGGCCTAAGAGGTTTTAATGCCTCAAAGTGAGAATTTTATTTGGGGAAACATAGCTTCTAAAGTTATGAAATAGGGCCAAAGAGATTTTACAGCTTCAAAGTAGGGCTTTTGATTGGGAGAATGTAGCTTCTGATGTTTAAAAATAAGTTCAGAGAAGTTTCACAGCCTAAAAGTAGGATTTTTAATTGTAAAAATGTAGCTTCTTAACTGCCGACATAAAGTCAAGCAAGCCTGCTTCAAAGCGTCAAAATAGGGTTTCAATTAGAAGAATGTAGCTTCTAAGGATTCAAAAGGGGTTCGAAGAGGTGTCACAGCCTTAAAGTAGGATTTTAAGTAGCAAAAATGTAGCCTCCAAAATTTTAGAATAAGGTCAAAGAGGTTCTACTCAAAGTAGAATCTTTAATTCGGAAAATATAGCTTCAAGGGTTTTTAAGTAGGGTCTTAGAGATTTTAGAGCCTCAAAGTAGGAATTCTGAATGGGAAAACGTGGCTTCAGAAGTTTCAAAATAGGGTCAGAGAGGTTTTACAGCCTTAAAGTAAGATTTTTAGTTGCGAAAACGCCCCTTCTAAAGTTTCGAAATAGGGTCAGAAAGGTTTTACAGCCTCAAAGTAGGGTGTTTGATGGCGAAAGTGTAGCTTCTTGAGTTTCGAAAAAGGGACAGAGAGGTTTTATAGCGTCAGAGCAGGGTTTTTCATAGGAAGGCTGCAGTTCTTAAATATTCAAAATAGGGTCAGGAGGTTTCAAAGCGTCAAAGTAGGGTTTCAGCTGAAAGAATGTAGCTTCTAAGGACCCAAAATAAGGTCGGAAAGGTTTCACAGCCTCAAAGTAAGAATTTTATTTGGGAAAACATAGCTTCTAAAGTTACAAAATAGGGTCAAAGAGGTTTCACAGCCTCAAAGTAGGGCTTTTGATTGAGAAAATGAAGCTTCTCATGTTTAAAAATAAGGTCGAAAAGGTTTTACAGCCTTAAAGTAAGATTCTTAGTTGCGAAAATGTCCTTTCTTAAGTTCCGAAATAGGGTCAGAGAGGTTCTACAGCCTCAAAGTAGGGTTTTTAATTGCGAAAATGTAGCTTCTAAAGTTCCGGAAAAGGGACAGAGAAGTTTTACAACGCGAAAGTAGGGTTTTTGATTGGAAGGCTGTAGTGTTCAAATATTCAAAATAGGGTCAGGAGGTTTCAAAGCGTCAATGTAGGGTTTCAATAAAACGAATGTAGGTTCTAAGGATCAAAAATAGAGTCGGAGAGGTTTCACAGCCTCAAAGTAGGAGTTTAAGTTCCGGAAATGTAGCTTCTCAGTCTACAAAATAGGGTCTAAGAGGTTTTATAGCCTCAAAGTAGGATTTTTTTGGGGAAACATAGCTTCTTAAGTTACAAAATTGGGTCGAAGAGGTGTCACAGCCTCGAAGTAGGGGTTTTGATTAGGAAAATGTAGCTTCTAATGTTCCAAAATAAGGTTAGAGAAGTTTCACAGCCTAAAAGTAGGATTTTTAATTGGGAAAATGTAGCTCCTCAAGTTCCGAAATAGGGTCAGGGAGGCTTTAAAGCGTCGAAATTGGGTTTCAAATAGAAGAATGTAGCTTCTAAGGATTGAAAATGGGTTCGGACAGGTGTCACAGCCTCAAAGTTGGATTTTGAATTTCGAAAATGTAGCTTCTAAAGTTTTTAAGTAAGGTAAGAGAGGTTCTACTCAAAGTAGAATCTTTAATTGCGAATATATATCTTTTAGGAACTTGAAATAGTGTCTAAGTTGGTTTAAAGCCTCAAAGCAGGAATTCTGTATACGAAAACGTAGCTTCTAATCTTTCAAAATAGGGTCAGAGAGGCTTTACAGCCTTAAGGTAGGATTCTTAGTTGCGAAAATGTCCCTTCTAAAGTTTGGAAATAAGGTCAGAGAGGTTTTACAGCCTCAAAGTAAGGTGTTTAGTTGCAAAAGTGTAGCTTCTAAAGTTTCGGAAGAGGGATAAAGAGGTTTTACAGCCTTAAAGTAGGATTTTCGATTGCGAAAATGTACCTTCTAAAGCTTCAAAATAGGATCAGAGAGGTTTTTACAGCCTCAAAGCAGGATTTTTACTAAGAACAATGTAGCTCTTGAAGTTTCGAGATAGAGTCAGAGAAGTTTTTTAGCGTCAAAATAGGGATTTTAGTTATAAGACTGTGGTTTTTAAATATTCAGAATAGGGTCAGAGAGGCTTAACGGCGTCAAAGTAGGGTTTTTGATTGGGAGGCTGTAGTTCTTAAATATTCAAAAAAGGGTCAAGAGGTTTCAAAGTGTCAAAGTTGGGTTTCAATTGAAAGAATGTGCTTCTAAGGATTCAAAACAGGGTCGGAGATGTTCCACAGCCTCAAAGTAGGATGTTCAATTGCGAATTTGTAGCCTTCAAAATTATAAAATAGGGTCTAAGAAGTTTTACAGCCTCAAAGAAGGAATTTTAATTGGGAAAACATAGCTTCTAAAGTTACAAAATAGGGTCAAAGATGTTTCGCAGCCTCAAAGTGGGACTTTTGATTGGAAAAATGTAGCTTCTCATGTTTCAAAATACGGTCAGAGAAGTTTCACAGCCTAAAAGTAGGATTTTTCATTGTAAAAATGTAGCTCCCCAAGTTCCGAAATAGGGTCAGGCAGGTTTTACAGCCTCAAAGTAGGATTTTTAGCTGGGAAAATGTAGCTTTTGAAGTTTCGAAATAAGGCCAGAGAAGTTTCTCAGCGTCAAAGTAGGGGTTTTAGTTGTAAGACTGTGGTTTTTAAATATTCAAAATGGGGCCATAAAGGCTTCACAGCGTCAGAGTATGTTTCTTAATTATAAGGCTGTGGTTTCCAAATATTCAAAATAGGGTCAGGATATTTCAAAGCGTCAAAGTAGGGTTTCAATTGAAAGAATGTAGCTTCTAAGGATTCAAAACAGGGTCGGAGATGTTCCACAGCCTCAAAGTAGGATGCTCAATTGCGAATTTGTAGCCTTCAAAATTCTAAAATAGGGTCAGAGAGGTTTTACTCAAAGTAGGATTCTCACTTGCAAAAATATAGCTTGTAAAGATTCGAAATATGGTCAAAGAGGTTTCACAGCCTCAAAATAGGACTTTTAATTGGGAAAATGTAGCTTCTAAAGTTTCCAATTGAGATCAGAGAGGTTTTATAGCGTCAAAGCAGGGTTTTTGGTTGCAATAATGTAGCTTCTAATGATTCGAAATAGGGTCGGAGAAGTTTCACAGTCTCAAAGTGGGGTTTCATATTGCGAAAATTACGCTTCTAAAGTTTTTAAAAGGGGGAAGAAAGGTTTCACTCATAGTAAGATTTGAATTATGAAAATATAGCTTTTGAAGTTTCAAAATAGGATCCAAGAGGTTCTACAGCCTCAGAGTAGGAATTTTAATGGGGAAAATGTAGCTTTTAAAGTTTCAAAATAGTGTCAGTGAGGTTTTTACAGCTTCCAATCGGGATTTTTAATTGCGAAAATGTAGCTTCTAAAGTTTCGAAAGAGGATCAGAGCGGTTTTGCAGCCTCAAAGTAGGATTTTTAGTAAGGAAAATGTAGCTTCTGAGGTTTCGGAATAAGGTCAGAGAGGTTGTCCAGCGTCAAAGTAGGAGTTTTAATTGTGAGACTGTAGCTTTGAAAGTTTCAAAAGAGGGTCAGGAGGTTTTAAAGCGTCGAAGTAGGCTTTTAACTGAAAGAATGTAGCCTTTAAGGATTCAAGATAGGGTCGGAGATGATTCACAGCCTCAAAGTAGGATTTTCAATTGCGAAAATGTAGCTTCTGAAGTTTTAAAATAGGTTTGGAGAGGTTTTACTCAAAGCAGTATTTTTAACTGCGAAAATATAGCTTCTAAAGTTTCAAAATAGGGTCACAGAAGTTTTACAGGCCCAAAGTAGGACTTTTAGTTGGGAGAATGTAGCTTCTACAGTTTCAAAATGGGATCGGAGAGGTTTTACAGCCTCAAAGTAGAATTTTTAATTGAGAAAATGTAGCTTCTAAAGTTTCGAAAGAGGATCAGATCAGTTTTGCAGCCTCAAAGTAGGATTTCTCGTTAGGAAAATGTAGCTTTTAAGGTTTCGAAATAGAGTCAGAGAGATTTTACAGCGTCAAAGTAGGAGTTTTGATCGTGAGACTGTAGCTTTGAAAGTTCCAAAATAGGGTCAGAGAGGCTTCACGGCGTCAAAGTAGGGTTTTTGATTCGAGGGCTGTGGTTTTCTAATATTCAAAATAGGGTCATGAGGTTTCTAAGCGTCAAAGTAGGGTTTCAGTGAAAAGAATGGAGCTTCTTAGGATTCAAAATAAGGTCGGAGAGGTTTCACAGCCTCAAAATGGGATTTCATATTGCGAAAATTTGGCTTCTAAGGTTTCTAGAAAAGAGCAGAGAGGTTTTACTCACAGTAGGATTTTTAACTGTGAAAATATAGCTTTTGAATTCTAAAATAGGGTCTAATAGGTTTTACAGCCCCGAAGTAGAAATTGTGATGGGGAAAATTTAGCTTCTAAAATTTCAAAATAGGGTCAGAGAGGTTTTTATAGCTTCCAAGTAGGATTTTCAATTGCGAAAATGTAGCTCCTAAACTTTTCGAAATAGGGTCAGAGAGTTTTGCAGCCTCAAAGTAGGATTTTTAGTTAGGAAAATGTAGATTTTGAAGTTTCGAAATAGGGTCTGAGAGGTTTTTCAGCGTCAAAGTAGGGGTTTAAATTGTAAGATTGTAGCTTTACAAATTTCAAATGAGGGTCAGGAGGTTTCAAAGCGTCGAAGTAGGCTTTCAACTGAAAGAATGTAGCCTCTAAGGATTCAAGATAGGGTCGGAGAGGTTTCACAGCCTCAAAGTAGGATTTTCAATTGCGAAAATGTAGCTTCTGAAGTTTCAAAATAGGTTTGGAGATGTTTCACTCAAAGCAGGATTTTTAACTGCGAAAATATAGCTTCTAAAGTTTCAAAGTAGGGTCAGGGAAGTCCTGCAGGCCCATAGTAGGACTTTTAATTGGGAAAATGTAGCTTCTAAAGTTTTGAAATAGGGCCAGAAATGTTTGATAGCCTCAAATTAGTTTAAATTAGGGGTTTCAATTGTAAGATTGTAGCTTGCAAAGTTTCAAAATAGGGTCAGAGTGATTTCACAGCGTCAAAGTAGGGGTTTCAATTGTAAGACTGTAGCTTCCGAAGATTCAAAATAGGATCAGAGTTATTCTACAGCGTTAGCGCAAAGTTTTCGATTGGAAGACTGTGGCTTCTGAAGGTTAAGAGTAGGGCCTGCAGATTCAAATGGATTCAAAAGAGGGTTTAATGTTTCATTCTGTAGGAGTTGAAAGCTGTTAGTGCGGGCTATAGGTGTATACTCGTAGAACTTCAAAGTAGGTCACAATAAGGAGCTACTAGTTTATACTGCAAAATGTTTATTCATAAATCTACGTGTGAAGGAAGGCGTTAATGGTTTTTTTCTAAATGTCGGTTAAAGTGACAAGTAACTCACCCAAAATGCAGATGCCGCTTCTGAATTCGGGAAGGCAGCATACTTTTAAGCAGTTCTTTAAACTTTATTATCATTATTATTATACATATACTCGTACCATGAAGCCAAATCCCGTTCGGGTTAAGCGTAACTCCTTCTGTTCTAGTCTGGTTTATTTTCACTTCTAGTAGTAGCTTATACACTGCCGATGATCTTTCCACGCTCGTTTATACGTCTGGATATCTCTACATCTATCTTTCCATGAGCGGTAAATGGACTTCCAAGATACACGAAATCATCAACTTGCTCTATCCTCTTTTCAGTTGAGGCAATGTTGCATGCTGTTTTCTCACATTTCCTTTCACACACAATAATTTATGTTTTATCCACGTTAATCTTAATACCCACACTCTTCATGCTGGTATCCAGTCTGCTCAACATTCACTAAAAATCATGGATTGATTCTGCTGTAGCAATCTTGTCATCTGCAAACGTCAGTCCACGCGCTTCCACTGTCCCGAGATCAACACCTCCTTCGTCTAAGATAGCTATTCTTAGACATTTGTCCATGTATATATTGAAAATCCAGGAGGACATAATGCAGCCCTACCTAACACTCTAATTAATATCAAACCAATCGCCCAGTTGTCGATTTACTCTTACACTCGCTTTACTACCATTATATATTGCTTTTATTGCTTTTAGAAGTCAACCATTTACCCCATGCTCTTTCAGGACTTCCCAAAGTTCAGCTCTATCCACCTAATCAAAAGCGTTTTCCAGATGAACGAATGCTTGAAGAACGTTCTTGTTTACTCTTGAACATTTTTCTATGATCTGACTCAAGCTAAATATTTGATCCACACATGATCTCCCTGGCATAAATCCACATTGGACTGCCCAGGCCCTTGCATTTGTTTTTCCCGTGACCTTACCAATAAGTATTGTAGTAAATATTTGCCCCACGGTACATAGCAAGCTAATCGCTCTATAATTAGTACAGTTACCTGTTTCACACTTTCCCTGGAAGTGCTGAACAATAATCACCTTTCTTCAGTCATTTGGAACTTCACCGTGCTCACCCGTGTAAAAATATTTTGTCTTGGTTTTGTCTCCAAGACGTTCCATCTTGTATCCAAGACATTGCAGTCTGGTTCCGTCTCCTAAGCCAGACTCGCTAGACATCAAATCTTTGTCTTGGGTTTATGATGATATCTCTCAGTGGGGTGCATTCAGCAAGACGAACGGAACTTGTCTCTAAGCATGAAGATTTCTGTTATGTCTTGGCCGAAGGCCAATAAAAAAGGGACCAGATAATCTAGACTTGAATTTTTAAATGAATTTTTTATTTAATTTTTAGAATAGCTATTTAGAAGTAAAAAATCGGAATTTGTGGGTCTTCACAACTATAGCCATCTTCAATTTGCTTCAAAAAGATTAATATTGTCGTTTTCTATAAGGATCTCCTAAGCCGTAAGAAATACGAAAAAACTGAAACATTTTCGGAATTTTCGCCAAACAAGTGTAATAGTAACAATAAATGAAATGAAATGAATTCATTCAATATGCATTTTGTATAAGAACTCCACGAAATTGTTTAAACATAAATAAGGATTAGCTTTTATGACGGTATAAAGAAGGCCCTTTCCGCCAGGGCAGGTGGGCAATGGAAACCTTTTTCCTGGTTCAAGACATAAATAAAGTCTGGCTCCGTCTCATAAGCCAGACTCCTCAGACGTCTTGAAGAAGTCTTGGAAATGTCTTAATTGCCCATTATCAAGACAAAATCCACGACGAAATATTTTTACACGAGCAGTTCACATTCGTGAACTTGCTCAGCTGCATAAAAAAAAGTATTATTTTGAACATAAGATGGGCGTCAAAATGTTCTGACGCAAAACTGAGTGACAATTCTTTCATACTGAGCAATACGAACATTGAAAGCAATACAGCCGTTTTTCAGTTTTGACATTGCTGATGACAGCGAGCCTATCTGATCTTCAAAGTGAGTTTGTGAGGAAATTATCTGAAACAAATTTGAAATCCTAGTCTTTTCTATGCGCACAAACAAATATCCGCCACCGCTCTTAAGCAATTCAGCGATAACACTATCCACACCAGCAGCCTTACCATCCTTTAGTTTCTCCTTTTGTTATTTTCTCAATTTGATTATGCCAGCTTCGTTCTCCAGTGAGTTTCCCAAGACTTATACTGCAACATCTGTTGAATTAATCTAAAAAGGAGATAAAATATAGGCTTGAGTATAAAAGCAGAAGCCATAGTAAGAACCCATCCGAACAGAACAATTCAATTTCAAATACGAATTAAAAGTTGAACTCGTGCCCACAGCTCAACATCGCTCCGGTCAATGTCGCTCCATCTGCTCGGCAACGTAAGTGGTACTAAGTTTCAAGTTCTTACTTTTTACGTCGTTAAATAGTTTTCTTACTCGGAAAACGAGCAGGCTTCTACTTCTCAGAGACACAGAAGAGCCGCGTCGAAGAACGAAAGACAAATTAAAGGTTCCGAACTCGTTTAAGTACGTTCAAGAAGGGTTTATCTGTGACGCAGTCCATTAATTTAAATCTCTTTCCTAATAAATTCACCAGTTTCTTGACACCTAAGAGTCTTTCCAATTAGCCGAGAGGACATCCAATCACTACAAAATGAGGCGACGAATGGGGAAAAATAGCGAGGGAGAAAATTCGGAAGGCATATTAGATATAAATCCACGAATAAGGATACTTTATCTGTCCTATCGTATTTTATATCTTTCCTCATTCCTTTATCGTTTAGGGTAAATTATATTTTATGAGGTCAAGGAAATCCCAACCGTTCATATAAATTTTTTTAAAAAAGGTGTTGATATACGTTCGAAAATGTAGAAAGTTCCCTTGACCAAGAAATCGTAGGTTGACATATTTTGTCCCTTTTTTAAAATTGTTAACGGGACCGACCGTTCACCTTATTTTTCCTGCTTTATTATTTTTAAATTAAATAAGTTATCAGTTTGAAGTTTTGCAAAATGACAGAAAAATTAGCCCACCGCTGTGCTGTCTGGTTTATTAGAGTTAGTATTTTGAAGAGAAAAACTGTTCTTCAGAAGCTTTTCATGCTCACCATGGACATCGATCGAAGGCAGAAATACCATCTGTATCTAATGAGGATATGATGAAAAATTTCTAAAAAACAAACTTTCCTTAGAAATTACCAACTTCTATGGTACCAGACAGCGGCGAATTGCTATATCTTCTTCTATTCTTCAACATTCCAATGCGATATTTTATTTAGTTTACAAATAAGATCACAGGAAAAAATTCATGTGATGCTTTAATTTCGCGTCCATTCGCGAGGGGGGCATAAAATTTCATTTGCCATGGGAAAAATTTTTGTAATAAACTGAAACGTTCGACACACAGTGAGGCTTTTAAAATTTATAATGAGAATTCTGAGATGAATTTTCTAAAAAGTTGTTTGAATTTTTTTTCATCCAACAATAAAAGCTCATTTTTTCAATTTCCTTTTTTCAAAGACGCCATTTTGTAGAGAATTAT
>JAUMHM010071893.1:0-14042 GCA_032362435.1 Melikaiella ostensackeni
GTTTGGTACAAATATCCAACTCAAAAAGTGCTTTCGACATATTGGGCTATGACCATCTTAAGTCTGAGATATAATTTAAAAATAATAAATAATAATAATATGTGCCAATTCAACACTAGCATGTAAAGTTCATGCAGTTTTTGGACCTGAATACGTGCGAAATCACGAATGATAAAATTTGAGATTTAGGTTAGAAAAGGGTGAGGGAAGGGAAGCGTTGCCCGAGCTCACAGTTTACGTGCAGTATGTTTTTTTTCAGTGGTGTTCGTTTTTTTATACAAGATTCTCGTTTATTCGTGCAACTCTTGTAAATTTAAAAGGTATTATATGAGTCAAATAGTTTCCATCATAACACCATGTAAAATAACACCCACATTTTTTACAGTGTAGTTCACGTACCGGCGGTCATTATCGCGCATGCGCACCTTGAAAAAGCAGCTTCACAAACGGGTTCTGAATCGTACAATCGGTGGCGCCATCTGGCAGAGCAGCATTCACTTCAGTCTGAATGCGATACAGGCCATGCGTACTTGTCACTATTTTGGAGCAGCCTTTGGCGTGCAACTGCGATGCAATCACCTCGTTTACGCACTTTTATCACAAATAACTATTTTTCATGAGAAAAATCATAGTACGTTTCTTTGATTTGAGCTGAAGAAATTTCAGGTTCAATATGTGTAACTTTTTCCAAAAAAGTATGCATCTAACTCAATCCAAAAAACACGTTTTTTTTGCAAAATTTCAAAAGTCAGTCTGCGCTCAACACTGACCACGATGGGGTGTTTGCCGTGAGGCTCTCCGACACTAGCGATTTCGGTCTCAAAGAATTCCGTTCACCGACTCTACTACCGGGCAATCATACTAGGTATGGGAACCATTCATGCTTCTAGGAACGACCGGGAATGCAAGGAATCAACTTCACCCTAACAAAAAGGGCTAAACAATTTATTTTCACTAAAATGACAGGTTTCTTCCCTTGTCCTTGACATGTCGCGGCTAATTGATTCTGGGCTGCGTTGAAAGATACTTCTTCAACCTATCACCATATGGGAGCTCAAGGATCCGAACGTTGACGCGCTGATTTGATTCTAACCAAAGCGACGCAATCGAGAGGAGTTATTTAGAATTATTTTATTCGTGATGTGTTTGGCGAAAAACAAGAAAGCACAATTAAATTTTCAACCCATCACCATATGAGAGCTCATCCAATGGGATTTCGGCATCGTGAAACACAATTTTCTCACGAGTTAAATAATTGACAAGTTCGAAATAAACAAAAATTCATGTATCGTAGGAATTAATCAAATTCCCAGAATGGACACTGGATTTTTATATTTAAGCATAAAGAACGTAAAAAGGCAGGTAAAGTGGTAAGAAATAATAATTCAATAGGCAATAAAATAAGACCAAAAAGAAAGTTTTGTAAAATTTGAAGTCAGGAAAATGAAACATTTCGTATTGTGTCAGGCATGGCACTAAGGTTTGCACTAAATTTAGTTTCATTTAGTAGAATCAATTATTAAAAGAAATCCTAGTCGTTCCACAATAGAGGGAAGGGAGAAAAATCATAGTTAGGAATGCGAAATCTGGGCCGTGAAATTTAAAGTGCGTAATTTGAATATAAAATGATAATTGATAAATTCCAAGATACTGAAGCAACATAAAGAAAGCGTAAAATTAATCCAAAATCATAATATGTGAAAGCAATGTCGATCGATGATAAAAAGTCAAAGGGAATTCAATTTTCGTTTCTGTGGGTTTTACTTCCCGTGAAAAATTCAAAATAAGACCTACTGAAATTCTGAAATGAAAACTCTTGTAATAAGAGCGATAATAGACACTGGATCGATGGACAGCTTCATTTCTAGAGATTCCCTTATAGAAAACTATTTTAAAATTCTAGGATTAAAATTTCAAAAAAGTAAAATCGCTGTCAACGTTAATCGAGAACCTTATATGGTAGATAGAGTTTCTATTATAATTCTTGTAAAGAATCGGGCATTTCGTTTCAGGTTTATCGTCCTCCCAGGATTGATACCGACGTGTATACTCGGGACCAAGTTCCTGACTAGGACAAATTAAATCGTCGAAAAGTCAAATTTCTTATGGATAAAAATTACATAAGAGTGACGTTCGATACAACTAAATTTAGAGGAAATTATTATACATAATTAAAAAATTGAAACTGCCCCGATAAATCCAGTCGTTAGAGAGGTATCAATAAATAATGCTCAGCTCATATAAAGAATAATGTTACAGTGTCATATTCGAGGCTGCACGGGCGATTTGCTCACTGCTCGTGTGAAGATGCAGTGAGCAAGACGCTAGTTTGGTATCTTATATCGAAGTATACTATCTTGTAACTGCTGCGCTTGAATATAAAAGCCTTTTTCACGCACCATCTACAACAGGAATTGCCAACCGATAGTTCCCTGACTCGCTTCTTTTCTCCTTCTACGAGCCCTTCTCCGTGCTTTTTCCGCGCTTTCTCCGCTCACGCTCGTTTGCTTAGTTCGCTCTCTACCGAAGGCGGTAAGAGAAGAGGACTTACCATAAATTTCCAAAATTTCCCAAAATGTTCAGAAATTTACAGAAAGTTTGTTTTTATTGTCTTTATAATCGAAAATTACCTGTTTTTGTTACCAAGAATATCATGTGCAACAGGTGCAGAAAATAGGCAGTTATAACTCTTGTGAAGTTTGCCGTACTCTCGGTCGCCTCATCATTGGCTCGTCTTTGACTTGCCTGCAACTCGCCTTTGATTCGCCTCTGGCTCGTTTAATAAACTTCACATCGATTCAAACTGTAAACTGTCCGCACTTTTTTTAATATATACTATTTTCAAGTTGTTTTGATATGGTGCACCTTTTATATCTGGCTGTAATCTACTCCACAGATATAGACATAGTAGTGCAACTTCATGTAAAATAAAAATGTTCGAAACTTGCATAATTTTGTATTTCGAAAATTTTAGTTTTAACTCTATAATACATTTTTTTGTCTTTGAAAGAAGGTTGCAGTCTGAAAGATATGGTTTTTTTCATCTTTGCATATTTTTACCCATGTAAATCCAATGGAAAACTTACAGTGGTATGCGGATAGCATAAATATATATTAATCGGTTTGGCTAGAACTTGGTACGTATCATTTTCCTTGCGACTAAAATGAAAACTGTGGTTGGAAACGAAAAAAAAATTTGAAATCAAAAATTGGGAGATGCCCTATACTGATTACGAGTCTTATAATTCATCAAAATTTACATATATAATATCCATAAATGATGAAATGATGATTTCAGATGAGTGTCCAAATAGTGGCGAGGATAGTGAAGAAGACGAAGTAATAGATTACAGTCATAATTCTGTCGTAAATGGAGATTTGGCGAGTCTAAATTTACATGATACGATTGTTGCGGATGTCCATTATACCAAAGACAACACAGTAATCACCATGTCTGAAGAAACGAATAAACAACATTCATTAATGCCTGGCTCTAACATCTATAATCAGCCTAATCCACTAGTACCGATCATTAGCGTTACACCTCACTCACCTGGACTCGTTAAACATTATCCTGTGCTTGGTAAGTGTAACCGACAAAAAGTGCTCGTTAACAAATCTTTACGTCAAAATTGAAAAATTGATTAGCTTTCATGATTATTTAAAAGTAAGATAAATCGTTATAATATATAAAAGCATTAAAATACATGGCTCTTATAAGTTGAAAATATTCAGTGGTTGCAACTAGATGTGGATTTGCAACCACTGTCTTTCTTGACCATCTGTTATAATGCGTTGAAAATAACAATGATTATAATATACAGTAGACTCTCACAAAGCGCCTTCTCCAGAAAGCGCCTCTTTCGCTAAGTGCTATATGCGCGTGCGCTAGAAGATATTTAAATAATCCGCCAATGCGTCTTTGAGATCTTTCCCGCCAAGCCCTAGGGGCGCGGCTTAATCAAGCGGGCGCTTTCTGAAGACCGCGGTCCCAAGCGCCGGGCGCTTTGTGTCTACTGTGCATCCATTATCCCGAAGTACGTTGCTGTAAGAATTGGCTTCGGCGTCAGGTAAAAAAGAAAAAGGTGTTCATTCTTTTGTTGTGGCAAACGTTTCGATCGCTTCTTAAGGTCCTCTTTAGTGCCAAAGTTATTTTCATAGAATTAAAATTAAAAATTCTGGTTTATTTCAGCTGCAGCGCTGGTAATTGATGTAAAATTGTGTTTATGCATCTAAGAAAATTTTTCTTAATATTTATAGACTAAAACCTATCATTTAACCACATTAATCCTAATTTCTCAGTCATCTTTATTCCTTTAGTATCAGCATCATTGCGATAAGGATGAATTATTATAAATGAAATGTATTTTGGAGTTTCATCAAATTCTTTTTCTATCTCTTGTTAAAAACTTTAGAGATATTTCAGGAAAGTGAAATTCATTTAAATTTTATCGAATCTATCATGTTAAAACTCTATCTTTTGTTAATCGTTGCAAAAATTGCTTTTAAGAATAAAATGTCTTCGTAATTAATGATCATTATACACTACAATAACTTACGACACCGAATAATTTGAGACCTAAAAAAATTTAATTGTACATTTCGTCACATGAGAGAGTATGCCAAGTCTAGTTTTCTCACAGTTTTGAGTTAATGATATTTTCATATTTAGAGTGTGGCAAAGAATGTAAAAATATACATTTTTTATGATATTCAGTTTTACAAATCATAAAAATCATTATGTGAAAATGACGATGTCAATTGGGAACCGTTACACTGCGATACGCCATCTGGTGGGAACTTACTCTTTTTAGCTCTCCTCCCTTTTGTTTTTCCATGCTTCTTCAACCTTTGAGCGAAAATAAAGCAAGAAAACAAAATAGAGGAAAAGAGTCGGTTGCCACCATTTGGCGAAATGGTAGACCACGGAGTGGCGTAGCCAAGGTGGTGACTTGAGGGAATCAAGCCCCCCCCCCCCCCTCGAAATTCTAGAATCCAGTATACTAGGGTGGCCAAAACAAATTATTTTTGCTGTTGTCTCCCTTTCTTATTTTCTTTCATCTTGTTTAAAAATAAATTTGCAATCTTGTATGAATTAGTAAAAAAATTTCAACCTATGGTCCAAGGTAACTTACGGAAAAGCAATAAGTATGACAATAAAATGATGGTAGGCGTTGCTGAAAAAAGTTTTGCCCTAATTTTATTCAGAATACTACCTCTAAAAGTGAAAAAACCACCCTCTGTACAGGGTCGAAAATTTATAATGTGCTTTTTTTATATACTTCAAATATGTTCGGCCTTGTATGATTAAAAATGACCTTTTAAAAGTTAAAGTGTGTGCCTGTGACAGAAGACTACCCTTAAACCACCACTTTTTGTTTCTTTCACAATTGTTCACATAATTTCTCGTAGGAAAATTCCTAGGATGACTTTAGAAATATTTTTTAAATATTTCATAGTTTTTGAATAATTCAAAGATAATTTGGCTTCCGTTTTTGGGACTTTAGACCATCCTGATTAGGAAAAATTCTATAGTACCGTCTTTTTGAGAAAAGTGCGTAACTGTTTTACTAGGATGTCAGAAAATGACGCTGGAACCTATTAAAGAGTAATATCAGCTCGTGCAAACTCGGGTAATACCCTTAGAAAGAAGTAACTATCCTCTGTAAAGAATAGACAGTTTTATTCGGTTTTTTTATTATTTTCAAACTTAATTCTTAAGATACTTAGGGTTTTTAATATGTCGGCATCACAACTTAAAATTAGAAAACGCTTTATCTAATAGAATCACCTTTGAAAATTGAAAAAGCACCCCTTGAAGAGTCTTACATTTCTTCAAATTCTGTCTAATAAAACATTTTCTAATTCTAAATTGTTATGCAGATATATTCAAAAACCTAAGTATTTTAAGAGTAACTTTATGCTTAAAATACTTAGGTACTTAGTTGCGTCTAAAATATGAAAGAAACAAGATAAAAATTTCTATTCTTTACAGAGGGTAGTTATTTCCTCTTAATTCTTCACTATTATGCATGAGGTGATATTATTTTTTAATAAGTCCCATCTCCACTTTCTGACATCCTAGTGAACAAAACAGTTGCGCCCTTTTCGCAGAAAGACGGTATTTTAACCTTTTATTTTATTTTTCCGATATTGGAACGCTTTAAACACCGCTAATAACCATTTTTTCATGAAAGCAAAATAATATAAACTTTCTTTGGTTCAAGCTGAAGCAATTTCGGATTCGACGTTTTCAACTTTTCAAAAGAAGTGTGCATTCAACTTTATCCAAAAAACATCTTTTCGCACAAATTCAAAGAATTCTAAATTAGGTAAAACATTTGTTTTTGAATTTCTATTTTTTTTATTAGTGTTCGCTAGCAAAAACTGTACCTTTACAAAATTTCCCATAAGTTTTGAACCAATAGGAAGTTTCTTTTGAATATTCAAATCAAAAAAGAGAACAGAAGATATGACCTCTGTCTATACTTGAGCCCCCCTCCTCCCCCCGAAGAAAAATCCTGGCCACGCCGCTGCCACGGATCCCAATTCAATTGCAGGATTATATTGTGCCATGTCCAAAAAACAGTTTTTTAAACTAGAAGACAAAGCTTTTGTTTTTAATAATTTTCTTTAATTTACGAATTAACTACCTAGTTTTTCTTGGCGACCTGTACATTTTACTTTGAGGTTGGACATTATCCGTTAGGGTTAAGTGTCAATTTGAAAACGTCATCAAATTCCGTGGGGCTGACAAGTCGAAGTCACAAAAGAGGAGAAGTAGTTTGATTTCCTGTATGTATGTAATTACTTTTCCTTCAAGTAAATCGTTTTTGAAGTAAAAGTAGAATTACATTATAAATTAAAATATTGAATATTCCCGTCAATAATAATATGCGATTTTCATAACTATTGAGAAATTTATCTTGAAAATTATAATTAACAAAAATTAATTTTCTTTAAAATAGTTTTTTTGTTTAATTCAAATAGGTTCAAAGTCAGGGATCCGAACTATGCACACATTTTGGAAGAAGTTTAATGTGTTGAACCTGAAATTTCTTCAGCTTGAATGAAAAAAACAAGTTATTATTTTGTTTTTTCGAAAAACAGTTTCTTTCGTTGTGTTTCAAGCGTTCCAAAATCGTCAATTTAACGTTTTTTTGAGCGATTTGGATGATTTGCTAAGACTAAGGTTACACACAAAAAATTATGGTGCTATCATGGCAGAGCAATATTTTTCAAGAAATAAGCCAAGGGAATCATTTGAGAGACATAATATGCCCCTCCTCCCCAGTAATTCTGACAACTCTTACCTGAGCTATTTTTCAGTTGTTCGATGAAAGAACGAGAAAACCCTAATTTAACCAGAATGAAATCAGTACAAGTTTTGCAAGCATCCTATTACATTTTCTAGACTGAAAAATTGTTAAGACTGAGTAAAAAATGTCAATGAAATTTGTCTTTGAAATATAAGTTTCAATTAGAAAAAAAAAGATTCTATTCAGAAGGGATAAGAAGTGTTCACTTTTTTCAAAATTGTCAAACCTTAATAAAAAAAACTTGAATACTTTTTAACATCAACTACATAAATGTATAAGTATTACCTCTTTGAAGTTTCTTGGTTAGTCAAATATGCATCACTCGGGATCATTAGCATCCACTTTCAGCCACGCGGATAATTCTTCAAGAGTGCAGTTATCATACCCAGGGATCCAGTACAAAATTTGCAAAAATTCATCTTTGGAAACATCGCTGTTGACTTGCACCTCGGCGCCTACATCAGGTGCACCCGGAATCAGCTTTCTTTATGCTCGACGTAAATTGGTTTTTGTTATTTCCGATCAAGCAGTTGTTATTTGCGTACAGCAAGTAGTGAACTTGTTATTAACTTTAACTTTAACTTTTTGTTATTTTCGACCAAGCAGTTGCTATTTGCGTACAGCAAGTAGTCATGTTTCCTCGCTTCGAAAACTGAGTTAGATTATCCGCTTCTTCGACCAGTAATAAGTCTCGCAAAAGACTTTTTCTGTACAGCTCTTTAAATTTTTCGATCACTCCTTGATCCATAGGCTGAATCAAAGAACCATTACATGTTTTTTTTCGACAATCCTTATATACTACCTTACCAACTATTTCTCACATATCGGCTTAACCACTATTCTTACTCCTAGACACTTTCGACCTTGCCCTGGTCTTCCGTTTCCTCTTCCCAATTACCAATTTAAAAATTGTAGCTCTATTTCACAATACTACTTCATTATTCTCCTTCTTCAGGAGTCATTTTTTGGCTCTTCCCTACCCCGTGCAACTAGTTCTCTCTCTCAACTCTTTCAGCTTCTTCATCCATTCCTCGCCCTCACCATTCTCATTAAAAATCCACTTTATTCTCTCTTCCTTACTCTCCCCTCCCCCTCCGTCACCTTGATACCTATGACACATGCAACAGTGATTTCTGCTTATACCTACATACTCTACACAGATTCTCCTTTTCATTCATTCAATATCTACATGCTCTTATTCCCTCTCCCATTCTGAATCTCATCACTCTATTCCATTTGCTCTCCTTTGTAATTTTTTTCAGGTATTCCGGCTCCCCCTCCGTCTTAATCATCCTATACCAGCTGTTGTACCTTGAATCCAAGATTTTTTCGCATCTTTCCTCTTCTTGCCCTGCCATCATCTTCTCTTCCTCTATTCCCTGATATTCTCTACCCTTCAGTTGCATACCACATTCAAACCTCATTTCGCATCTCTCTTCCTCTCATTTCGAACGTCCCACGTTACCCCTCCTCTCTTTGTCCATAAACTCCTAGACACATGCTTGTGCAATCTTGCTTCTCTCCCCCCTTGTTAGCTTCTCTTCAAAATTCCAGGATCTTTTCAGTTCCCTGACCACCATTTTCTCTCGTTCTATTTCTTCCCGCAGCTTATAACCTGGGAAGCTCCAACTCACCCCCATGACCCATTTCAGAAGTATCTCACGCAGACTCTTCACACTTTTATGCTCCTTCCATCCCCAATTTTCCACTCCATAACTTAACACTTTTACCTTCCAATCTCTTTCTCACCTGCAGCTCGTTTCCTTCTACTGTTTCGAACCAAAAACCTAGGTAGCAGAACTCCTCCACCAACTCTAGCACCTCGCTATTTATCTTACATTCCTACTCTACTCAGCACTTTCTGTTTCTAAAATACATCATTTTAGTCTCACTTACAGTCACCCTCAAATCTTTTTCTCTCCCGTACTCTTCAAACGCTCTCATCATCAGATTCATCCCTCTTTCATCATCAACTACTAGAACTACATCGTCTGCGTATGCTAGTGAATACAGTTTGTTCCCAATATTGTCTCCCTTTTCCCTTTCCTCTCCATCTTCTCCTCCAAGTCTGTTAATAGGACGCTAAACAGAGAAGGTCTCAACGGGCACCCTTGCCCAGGTCCCCTTTCTGCCCAGAATTCTTCTCTTTTCTTTTCTACTATCTTCACCCTTATCTTAGTCTCCACAAATATCTCTCTTATCCTCTCTATTGAACCTTCTTCTACTCCTCTCTCTTTCATGGCCTTCCATAGCACCCTCCTGTTCACGGAGTCAAATGCTGCTTTGAAATCACAAATAGTGCATTTAGTTTCCCCCTCTTCCGCCCCAAGTTCCCATTGGCTAGAAAGTTGAGCACATATATAATATCTGTGGTCCCCATTCCTAAAATCCGTTTGGTTATGTGGTATACTTCCCTTTTCATCCACCTGTCCTTCCAGCTTCTTCTTAAACACTTCCGCGTAAATTTTATAGCCCACTGACATGAGTGTGATACCTTTATATTCCTCTGCCCTTTTTCCCTCCTTTCTTAATCAACGGCACTACCAGCCCTGTCTTCCATTCCTCCGGCCACCTCTCCAAACCTTATTGCAAATCCTACACATCCCATTTTTTCACTCCTTCTCCACCATATTTCAGTACTTCGGTCTCCAAGCCATCCTTACCAGTTGCCTTGTCTAATCTCAGCCTTGCAGTTGCCTCATTCACCTCTTCCCTACTAATTTCGTTGTTGCTGTCCTCGTTCCCTGCTACCGCCTTTCTTCCTTCGTCCTTCACTCTATTTTTCACGCCCCATAGCAATCTTTTGAAATACTCTGTCCACTCGTCCATCCCGATTTCTTCATTTATGCCCTTCCTTCCTCCTCTTTCATCATGCCTGCGTTACAGAAAAGTTATAAGGGGCAATAATCTCCAAAGAAGTCCAGTTTCGTCAGCATTGTAAATTTGAAATAATCTGATTTCGTACTTTGTCATTACTTCCAACAATTTCTGAGCAAATTCTATGTTGGCCTCTGTATCTGACGAAAGTTTCTCCCCTTGAATTGCACGACTACGAATTTGGTATCGACTTTTGAATCTGGTTAACCAATCCCCATTTGATTTGAATTCTGGCGGTCTGTTTAATTCATAATTAAAAATTAAAGCCTTCTCTTATAAAACTGTACCGGATACTGGCTCTTCAGATGCTCTTTTTTCTTTAAATCAGTCATATTAGGTTTTTTTCTAAAAGGTTCATCACTGGTATTTTCTTCCTCTTTGGCACGCAAGGCATGTCCTCGACTTTTTCCAAACGAAGTTCGAAGTTCCCTTTATTATTTCATATTCGCCGGATAGTTTTTTCGCTTACATTAAAGTACCGTGCGATTGCTGAGCAGTTTGCTTCTGAACCGTAGTCTTCAGGCGCGTCTAACATTTTTATTATCTCTAGGCGTTGACTTGAATCTAAAGATGTATGCACTTTTCTAATTTTTTCCATGTTTATCTCTTAATACTTGTAAGCAGAAATTAATTTAATATTCAACTCACAAATAAAATATAAAATGACACACTCGGATTTTTCATTACTTCTTAATTGCTACTTTATACCAAAAGTATTCTCCTAAGTCTTTTCATTCTTAGTCGATACTTTATTACACTAAATATTACTTTTAAAAAACATTCCGCACAGTTTATTTAGCTAGACAACGAATGTGAACCGGTTAAATCTGTACGTAAAGAAGTCGACTTCTTCAGTAAATCTTTTAAACCTCAATCCTTTCAATTCATTTTTAAAATGTTGTGAAATTTATTGATTTTTATTTTATAGTACTTGCAGTTCAAATAAATTTTGAGAACCTAAAAAAAGGTATTATTTATTATTTGAGGTTATTCTGCATAATCTGCCGGCAACTTTCATGGACATCTCTATATTTAAACACGGACAGAATGAGCATTTGATAAAAATAAGTCAACATAATTGATAGAAATAATGTTTTATTATTCTCAGCTAAAGTTTTTATTATTTTAAACATAAAATGCGTGAAAGCTTGAAATATTTGAGGTCAGGTTTCATTTTTAACAGCACATGCCGATGAAAGTTTGCAAATACATAACATGATCGATCAGATGTTTCAAAACTAACAATAAAATGTTGGTAAATATTACAGAATGTACTTAACTAAACATCAGCACATGAAATTATACAAAACTGTTTCACTTTCGATATATTACATATTTGTAAACACTGTGATGTAAACGTTTGGCATATGGATAGTATGCAAAACTTTTAAATTATTTTAGTCTTTTGTGCCCGATTAAAATGAGATTTTGTCGTAGAAAATCTGAAAATATTGAAATCTTATAACATTTTTGACATCAAGGCATATCATTAAGCTTTAAAAAATTAATACTAACAGTTTTGTCAAAACTCTGAGAATTACAAATTTTCTAATCTTATGTTTAGGGTGTTTTGCGACTGAAAGAAATTGTTTTGAAACCAAAAAAAAAAAAAAAATTGCCAAATTTAAGATCGGTTATCTACTGACTTTGTTGGGTGGGTACACTTGTGGTTAGCTGACACTTAGGCAGGTTAACGTCACAACGCATACCTATTTTTTAAGCGTGTTTAGGATTGTGTGATTCAGAGTTCTAAAAATTCAACCAGTTTAATTATTCTTGGTTTCTATCGAAGAAGATGGTCAAATTTCCTGCTTGACCGACATTGCAACGTTTAAAACATTAATTTAACATTCGTTTCACTTGTAAAACAATTAAGAGTAATTATGTAATATCCATATACTGGAAATATGACAAATTTAAATGTTTAACATTAGTATGCAAATTCTCTTCGAACTTAAATCATTTCTCAACTCCGGTCCCAAAAAAATTCATTTCAAACCAGTAATAATTTTAATAGTTTCATTTTTTTGCTTGTAACAATTGTTATTCACAAAAAGAATCAAGTTTTCAGAATGGTCAGAAGGACAAGTGACTTTAAATCTTTTCAATTTGATTGTATTTTCATTTATTTATTAGAAAGTAATTTGCTCTAAAATTGAAATTGAAATTAAAGTCACACAGATTTTTAATTTTCGACATTTAAAGGTTTTTAAATAGTAACATTCAAAAAAACTTCGATCAGCTAAACATTGTTCATGTTTGGAGGAATTATGTTTGAAATGTTTAAATTTGATCTAATTATGAAGGATTCATTTCGAAATTATTCGATAGAGTGTTCTATCATTACGTCACACTCAGTCAATAACGTCAAATATAGTAGGACAATATCATGTGGTGTATCTCGGCTGCCTGCTCCGCGGCTTTGTAGAGGAATGCTCCTTTGCCAATTATCTCGTGGTTCCTGACCATTATCAGGAGAGGATCTCTTCCATTCGCCACGATGTGATCCATACCCAAGATAATTCGGTCATAAAGACACTGGATATTTAGAAGTCCGCGTCCGCCTTCACGGCGTGGAATGTATAAGGACGGAATGGACGAGTTGATATGCAAGCTCTTCAGCATCTGCATGATCTTACATGTGGCGATATCGAGGGCTGTGAGCTCGTGCTTCGTCCATGGTACCACCCCAAATAAATAAAATAGAAACGGGACGGCAAGCATGTTAGTTGCAGATATCTTGTTCAACGCCGACAGATTGAAAGACCAAGTCTGTCGAAGGAGACGCTTGTATCTGCTTCGGAGAACCTCCTTCACTGATGATATATCCTGAATGTGGCTCTCTGGCACGCCTAGGAAAGGTAGGTCTCTCCAGCGCAAAGGTGTCCATTAGCGCTCCTGCCCACGAGTTCAGGACCATCGCTAACGCCAGCAAGTCGTCCTCGTTTCAAATGAATTTTGGCACACTTGTTAAATCCAAAGCTGATACCAATTTCTTGTGCTTACCTCTCGATGATCTTCAGAGCATCCTTGAGATGCTGTGTCCAGAAGCGTAGATCTTCAAGTCATCCATATAAAATATATTAGTGACGTCAATGTTAGGTGTGTGGATCAATCTTCAAGATTTCCAACAGACAGATGATAAGTCTATTGGAGGTTGAATCGAAAGCTTTCTGGTGACCAATCCAGGCCATCGACAGATTGAGATTGTAAGCTGCAGCGTCTTTCAGACGCTTCTGTCGATTGGCAGGCTTGCCCGACAGCTTGCTACACTCCTTTTCGATCCTCGCTTTTCGTAGATCTCTCTCCACACAGTTCCTGTCGTCCGAACAATCCTGTCGTTCAGGATAGCTGTAAAGATCTCATACATCGTGTTCAGACAAGTTATTGGCCTATAGTTCCTTGAGTTGGACAAGTCGCCATTCTTCGGGAGGAGTACAGTTCGTCCTACGACCAGCCACTGCGGAATGGGCGTCTCCGACTCCTTGAAACGCATAATGTTCTTAGTGTCTCCATGCGATGGGTTTTGTACTTCGTAAGTCTCTCTCTAAAAAGTCTCTACCTCCTCGGACGTAGGCGTATTATTGACAGAAACAGGGGGATCGCTGAACAGGCGCGATGGATCAGCAAAAACTGTTGAGTCTTCCTATCAGCAGCTTTGACTTGTTGAATGTGTGATGGTGGATCCTCAGTTCGTGAGCGAACTTTTGAACCCTTACCGTAAAAGGCTTGTCAGATCTTATGGAGTCAATCACACACTGAATACGGGACGCGTTCTGTCTAGCCCTGTCAGTTTTCTTGTTTAGTTGGTGCAAGCGCCTCTTGGTCTTTTGCTCTATCGTCAAC
>JAUMHM010071904.1:0-14041 GCA_032362435.1 Melikaiella ostensackeni
ACACATAAAAGTATATGCGCAGTAAGTCGCGAAGTAAACAACATCTGATACGTTACTGCCTGACCTTGCGATAAGCTTCAGTATAGGCCGCCAAGGGAAGCACAGGGGGGGAGACGGAAGCAGTCAAGCGTGAACGACCGAGAAGCCGGCACACAAACGGGCGGCACAGTAATGGGAGATGAGTGTAGTTGAATCCACGATTAGTTTCTCTGTTGCAGTGATACCAGTGCGAGGGGAATCCCAGGGTATATAACCTCACTTGGATTTATTAATAATTAACGATAGATGAAGTTTCAGTCTCTATGAAAGGTTCTAGCTCTGAAGGTGCGAGTGAAAGGTGCTAAAGCGCTATCGAACTCCACGCAAGCTACAAAACCGCCACGTAAATTAGGAGGGTACAGCAGCGCCATCTACGAGTCAAGCACCTTTCACAGGGAACTCCAGAACTCAGAACATTTCAGAGCGACAACAAGTAGATAGATTCGTCTAAAATTAAATTTTTTGCAAGTAATCTGTTCAGTTAGGGTCCATCCATAAGTTACGTGACATATTTGGGGGGGGGGGGGAATCTATCCTAGTGTTATGCAATGGTAAAAAGTACATGAAAACATGAAAAAATGTGTTACATGTGGGGGAGGGGTCTAGGGGGTCAAAATTTGCAGGAAATCGGATTTAAAAAAACATAATATACCTGTTATCTAATGTCGGTAGGGCAAAAAATCATGGGTTTTTTTTATAATTGTGGAACCATATGCAATGTCATTATTTTCTATTCAGTTATAATAATTGGTATCTTAGTGGCAGATTCTAACTTAAGAACAATAACAATTATTTTTTATCTGCCAATATTACCATATACTTTTAAATTAGAAGGCACCTATAATTCTTCATTGATGAAGAATAAAAAATTCTTGGATTTGTTTGAAAATTGCAAAGATCTAAGTTTCAATCCTATGTAATATTTCATATTTTCCAAACATATTTGCTGCAATTTAATTTTAAATCGCTAGAATTCATTTGGATTGCTACAGAACTGATTTGATTTGCTAGAACTCATTTGAATTGCTGGAATTCACTTGAATGGATAGAATTTATTTGAATTGCTAGAATTCATTTGAATGGCTAGAACTCATTTGAGTTGCTAGAATTCATTTGAATAGCTAGAAGTCATTTGAATTGCTAGAATTCATTTGAAGTTCCAAGAATTTATTTTGAACTTAGTTTTATTCTCTAGAATTGATTAGAATTAAAGGTCATCGCACGTTCCATATGGAAATTGGGTTTTGGTTAAATTGTTTTTCCTATAATTAAATCCAATTGCTACAATAATTTAGTTGGCATTACACTATGATTCAAGCTAACCAGTCAGAATTTAATTTTAATAGCTAGAATTCGATTAAAATTTTTGGGCTTCCATTAAATTTATTATAATTTAATCTGAATTTACTCGAATTCAATTTGTCTTGATAGACTTTAGCAATAAATTTCTATAATTCATTTTGAATTTAATGGCATTGCCATTAGTTTACTAGAATTAAATTTGAATTTATTGGAAATGAATCCAATTGAAATGAATAGATTTTAAATTATATGACTAGAATTCATTTTTAATTTAATTCTATTCGCTGAAATTTACCTGTATTAAATCTGAATTAAATCTCGAATTTATTATAGAAATAAGTTGGAAAGTCACGCGAATTAACACGAATTGCATTGTAATTGAATTAAATTGAATTTAAGTGTTTGATGTAATTGAATTTGAATTGACCGTATTCAGTTGACATTATATAATTATTAAATAACTAGAATTATTCATATTGAACTAGAATTTATTTCACTTGAATTTAATAGAATCCAGTTTGAATTTCCTAGGAATGAATTGAATAAATGAAAGAAATTCGAATTCATTGAAATTCCATTTTAATTTAGTTGGATTCGATTTGAATTTTCACTTGATTTAAATTTGAATGGCTGAAATTCAATTTCATTTACTATAATTCTATTTAAATTGCTAAAATTCAATTTAAGTTGACCAGAATTCAATTTAGAGCACTAGAATTGATTTCAAATTGATAAAATTCAGGATAAATTTAGTTGCATTCACTTGAATTCAGTAGATTGCAGAATTAAATTTTACTTTGTCAGGATTTAATTGAATTCACTCAAAGGACACTCAAATTCCATTTTAATTAAGCCAATCCTAGAATCTCATTATTTAAAGTAACAATACTTGATTTGAGGTATTCATTTTTAAAATTGCTAGAATCCATTAAAAATTTAGTTTAATTTAATTATCAAGAATTCAATTAGAATTTGCTACACTTCTACTTAAATAACTAGAGTCTGATTTAAATTGAGTAGAAATCTCATTGTAATTCTGGAAATTAATTCTAATTGTTAGAATTCCATTTTAATTTAGTTGAATTGGATATGAATTTTTGCTTGAATTTAATTCGAATGACGAGAATTCAATTTGATTTACTATGATTTCATTTAAATCACTAAAATTTAATTTGAGATGACAAGAATTCAATTTAGGTCACTAGAATTGATTTCAAATTGATAGAATTCAGGATAAATTTAGTTGCATTCATTTGAATTCAGTATATTGTAAAATTAAATTTTACTTTGTCTGGATTCAATTGAATTCACTCCAAGAACACTCAAATTCCATTTCAATTTTGCTGATTCCAGAATTCCATTATTTGAAGTACTAATACTCGATTTGTTATTCAATTTCCAAATTTGCTCGAATTCAGTTAAAATTTAGTTTAATTTAATTATCAAGAATTCAATTAGAATTTGCTATAACTTCCACTTAAATAAATAGAAATCGATTTAATTTGAGTAGAATTCTAATTCTAATTCTGGAAATTAATTCTAATGTCAAGAATTCCATTTTAATTTAGTTGAATTCAATTTAAATTCTTGCTTGAATTTAATTTGAGTGGCTAGAATTCAATTTGATTTACAATAATTCCATTCAATAATAATATAATATTTCATTCAGTTCCATTCAATAATTCATTCAAATCACTCAAATTTAATTCGAGATGAAAAGAATTCAATTTAGGTCTCTAGAATTGAATTTCAAATTGATAGAATTCATGATGCATTTTGTTCCAGTAACTTGAATTCAGTATTTTGTAGAATTAAGTTTTACTCTGTCAGTACTCAACTGAATTAACTCAAAGAACACTCTAATTCCCTTTCAATTTCGCTGATTTGAGTAGATACTCGATTTGAGTTATATAATTTTAAAATTGCTAGAATTCATTTAAAATTTAGTTTAATTTAATCATCAAGAATTCATTTACAATCTGCTATAATTGTACTTAAATAATTTGAATTCGAATCAAATTGAGTGGAATCTTAAATGAAATTCTGTAACTTAATTCTAATTGTTAGAATCCAATTTTAATTTACTAGAAGTCCTGCATTGAATTATCTGCGAATTCATTTAATCCCACTTAAAATTTAGTTAAGTTTATTAGAATTAAGTTTAAATTATTTACATATATAGAACTTCGCTGCATTTAGGTTCAGCGATATCACCGAAACAAAAAAATATCAAATACTTGGTTGATTCAAATAATTTAGTAAAGCTCAATCCTCAAAATTTCTTTGTCTCTCGTTTTGTCTTGTCTCGTGTTGCCTCGTATCGTATTGTCTCGTCTCGTGTTGTCTCGTCTCGTATTGTCTCGTCTCGTATTGTCTCGTCTCAGCTTGCCTTGTCTTGTGTTGTCTCGTCTCGTTTTGTCTCGTCTCGTCCCGGTTTTTCCAGCATTTCCTGGTAGATGTTGAACAACTGCTCAAGACAGTCAAGATGCTGCAGACAGAGGGAAGAGGTGTCCAAAATTTCTGGATATTCAATGAAAAATTCCAAAAATTTTCCTAAATCAGGATTTTTCTGTAGTTTTAGAAGTTTAGGACCATGCGATCGTTCCTAAGTGCCTTTTAATTAATTTCTCAAATTTTCAACTCGATATCTCAATTTGTGTGAACGTAAGTTATTGTGAAAAAATGTCGGTAAAGAAGGAATCAGCTAAGTATTACATGGCCTTAAAGATCGTCCATTTTTGGTCTTCATTTTTAAGCGTTCATTTTAAATTTAAAGAATTATAAAATTCAATTTGGAAGATTGAACAATTAAAAATTAAAAGCGTTTGAAATTGAATTTTTTAAATAAAAAACGTTTTAACTTGATCAAATGTAAATATTAAGTAATTGATGTTTTTTAAAATTGTACTGTAGTTCGAGTAAAAAAAACTGAACAATAAATAATTTTACAAGACGATTCTAAATCTGTTCAAAATTAATGAAATTGCAGATTTTGAAGTTAAAAATTGAACTGTTTTAATTCGAAAGCCTTAGTAGTTAAACAAATTTAAACGTCCGATTGAAATATTATCAACTATTTTCAATTTTAAAATAATTTCAGATCAATAGATTAATAATTAAACGCTTTTATTTAATTTCAAATCCTATTCAAATGTTGTTTCAGTCTAAAATATTCCATTTTGAACTCATTCAATTTCAAATTTTTTAATTAAAAAAAAAAATAATAACTTTTCAATATTTAGCAATATTTGACTATTCATTCAGAAAAAATTTATAAATCAAATATTCAAAATTGAAATTGTTTGCAAATGTTTGAAGTAGAAAGTCTTGAAACGTTAAAATTTTAGAGTGCTAAATTTAATCTTTGAACGTTAAAATTTTATTTTTCCATTTTTTTCAAATTTTTAATTTTTAACTGAAAGTGTTGAATTTTGCTGTTTAAATAACGATCGAACAATCATTAGTTTGAAAGGGCTGACCATTAAAATAATGTAACTTCTGAATTAAAAAGTTTTCAGTTGGATAAAATTCATTCAATTTTTAATATTTCTAACTTACAATTGCTTAAAATTTTATAATTTTGAACACTTACAAATTTATTGATTCATTCTTCAGTTTAGAGCATTGAAAATAATAGCGGGGATTTACATTTTTTAATCAGAAATCTTTGAACTGGTCAATTTATAAAAGTTAGAAACTATATATTTTGCAATTTAAGAGAATTGAATTTATAATTGTTCAATTGAAAAGTGTTGAAAGCTTCTATTTTATATGTGTAAATTATTCAGCGTTTGAACTGAATATTTTTTAAGCTTAAATTTTAAAAGTTAAACATTTTAAATCAATTTTCAATTTAGTTTTGATTACTGATAATGAAAAAATGTTCAGCTTTAAGAGTTCAAATTTTTTAATCACAATGACCGTGAACATTTTTTGCAAACCCGGAAAAAAGCCGGGAAATAACCGAGAAGTTTTTTATTTGATCGAAACGGCCACCCTGTATGAGATACGTTTACCTGTGACAAACACTACATCGGCAACAGTTTTTCTGTATAAACTTATAAACTATTATAAGTTTTAAATGATAAATTCGTGATAAATTCACCTCTGATATACAGATGCAAAATTTCATTGCAATGCAGTGCCCATTTTACATTTTTACGAATTTTAAAGTTTGTCATTTGTGAATCTTAAAAAATAAAAATCTGAAAATAACGTGTTTTGTTTAAAAAAGATAGTAGAATCTAGTTAAATTAATAAAAATGACATAGGTTTCATCTTAAAATTGTAATTGGATAGTGAAGTTTGTCTCAAAACTTGCATTTCGCTTGTATGACGGTGACATTTTTTACTTCGACACCCCCAAAAACATCTGTAGATTTTTATATTTTTAATGTAAAAATTTACTCTAACTCTTGAAATGTGAAAAAATAAGTAAAAAGAAATATATACAAATATACATATATACATACATATATACGAACATGAATGTCGTAAGGGTCAATTGAAAAATCGATTGTGTTTTGATGTTGTTACTGATATGAAAACGTTCCAATTTCATAAAATTTCCAGAGTATGTAATAGTGAAAGGTATTTCGCATATGAATTTACATCAAGTAGGCGTGCACTTATTAAAATGTATAAAAATACAAAGCAATCAATTGTTTGAATGTCTCGACAAATATATTTTATTTCCTTATAAGAGAAATTAGACGCCACTTAATCTAAAAATCCTATTTTGAAATATTTTGAAAATTAAGTTAATGTTATCTTTAAGAAAATTAAAATATACACTGTAAAAAGGAAGTAAGTAAAGGCCCCGATTCGTAACCCTCGATCATTTCGTAACGATTGTGAGGTTAGTATACGAATTGACGCACTTGGCGAAATTTGCTGTTGATGACAGTTAGTGTCAACTTTGACGAGTCTCGAAAAATCAACTCCTTCAAACAAAAGCTTGGAAATTGTTTAATTAATTGAATATAGCCTATAATCCCGGATTCACTTGCATTCATAAGCCGGTTACGAACCGGCTCATCATTGGGTTACGAACTGGCCCAAAGAGGACTTTCGGGGGTTACGAACCGGCACATCGGGTATGTTCGTTCAAATTCTTAATTATAATTAATACATCCTTAAACTTGCTTTCAATGACATTTTCGATTAAAAATTGATTATTCTTTACGTAAGAAGAAAGTCTATTGCATTCAAATATTGCTTGAGGCATTCGAATAGGATTTTATTCTTTCTAGCTTCATAGTAGGTTACGAACTGGGGCCTTTGCCTTATTATTTCAGGGCTTAAAGGCTCAGAAAAACAGTCTCGATTCGTAATAAATTGATTCACTTCAGTCTTAAAATGATACCACTGGTGGGATCACGGAGTCATACCTGCAAAAAATAATACTGTAAAAAAAGAGAGCTCTAGTCTTTACAGTGTAGTGTGTTTTATATCAAATTACATAATTAGTAATGGATAAATGAGTATAATATGCGATAATATTTCGATTTTACCCATTTATTAAAAAGCGCTAATTAGCATTAGCGCGTCTGATTGACAGAAAACGCTCCTGCGAGCTGTTCGCTCCGCTAGTGCATATCTGTCATGAAGTGCTGGAAAACACGACATGAGAACAGGAAAGGACAAAACGGGACGAGGCAAAACGAGAAATACGACTGAGAGAACGAGACAAAACGAGGAATGAACCGAGGCGAAAACGAGGCAGCCTCGCTTTGCCTCGTTTCGGACGGCCTCACCACATATAGTGCGTTCCTCGTAGTTGCGAAGGTCGAAGGGTTTAGGGATGGGAACTGGAGAGTGGAGGTGGAAAACTCACATTTAGCAATTGAGTAGTTTCGAAGAAAATTCCTGGAGTATCTCCTCTCTGGACAGGCCTGTGCTACACGAAAAGACTTTATCAGAGTTCATGTTTTTAAAGATTTTTCTTTCAAATTTAACAGAGACATTAAGCCATAAACCTTGTTTCCGTTCCGTAAAGGTTCAGTTCTTGGTCGACTCTACAAAAAGAATCGATACTTGAGTATCGATACTTAGCCAACTGTCGATTCCGATCCCGATACGTATCGGCCAAAAAAGTATCGATACTAAGGAATCGATATTACCGATACCTTTATTGGAGTATCAATAAGAACAGATACCCGACAAAAAAAGTATCGATACTCCAACACATCGACCTTCTAAGTATCGGTATCGAGAATCGAAGTATCGAGTATTTTGTATTCGACACTTCAAGTATCGCATCGGTATCGCCCATCCCTAGAAGAGTTGCGTATTTCGACCCCATGGTGGTTCGGCGCCTAATTGGATTCAACCCGCACTTTTCTATATGTACACGTCATACATAAACATGTAGTTTATGGTTGTGCGCCATGCGTGATGAGACCACGTGACGAGAGGCAATAACCTCGTTTTTTTTAGCACTTCAGTTGCGTGCCTTTTTTCTAATACGTACTCAGAAGGTTGTGCTAGTAGTCCGGACGCCATACCCCTTTCTGTCGGATTCGCGACCTGAATGGAATATTGTTAATGATTCTTGTACAGAATGATCTTCTGATTCCCAGGGCTGCCACACAGTCACTTAAGTCACTTTTAGTCACTTTTTTCTTCAAGTCACTTTTTGGTCACTTTTTTCAGAAAAAGTCACTATTGGTCACTTTTTTTGAAGGAAGAGGTCACTTAGGTCACATTTCTCCATCTTATTTTAGATTTCATCTAAAACAAAAAAGAAAAACTCTGTAACTTATGTGTGGAAGCTATATATTAATGTATATTATAAGACTGCTACTCAATATTACAACTTAAATTATTTTAATTGATGATTTTCCAGTATTTTAGTTCCTACTGTAAAGCATGACTCTATTATTATTATTATAAATTATTATTATTATTATTATTATTATTATTATACCATTAAGCCAAATCCCTTTCGGGGTAAGCGTAAATCGTTTGGTTCAGATCTCGTTTCACTACTGGGGATGAAGGAAATCGTATGGTAAATTTGGGTACGGGATGTTTAGGAGGAGAAGGAAAAGGTTTTAGATCAATCTCACAACGTCGCTCCGACACTAGTCGCTTGATCAATCTCTCTAGCAATCAACCCAGGTGAAGAGCTTCGCAAAGCCATTATAATAACGGGAATAATTATAACAATCCACTGAGAAAATCTCTTCACGTTTGGCCATGAGTATCCAAAATCTTTCGTTTCAGACATCACTCTTCTTCTTATAAACAATTGCTCTCTATACATCCCTATCCTATTATACACGTCAATGCGTCTGTGGTATGATGCTGATTCTGTTCGTGTTTATATGCGTTCTGTTTGGAAAGCATCTATAAAGGCATGAAGAAAGGAAAAATCAACGATCTGTATACAATAAATGGGAATGTAAGGAAAATGTGTATTTTTTGTAGACTTGCATATTTGCATAATTAATGGATCGAATGAAGTTCCGAAAACCGCATATCTCCCAGTATTTTTATTATTTGCTCTGTTTCATCATCTGTTGTAAGAAGGTGACCCCCATATAGCAGAATTTATCATAATTTTAAATATATAAGACCACGTACCTTTCTGATTTTTTAATTTTCTTCTGAAAGCACTCAAGTTTCTTTGGAACAATAACTGAAGGAAATGTGTCACAACATGTGCTTCTATTCATATATATAATGCAAAAGTAATAAAAGATTACTAAAACTTTTTAATAACGCTGGACATGCTTAAGGAACATTTTATGTGCGTATGCATTTGTAGAGGTATCTAGCTTTGTTACAAAGACATACGGAACTTCGACGTAGAAAATAAAAAAAATATCAAACTCATGACTTTGGTAGAGAATGGGAATTAGAAAAAAAAGTACATAATTTTTTTATACTTTTGGAACCTCGCATATCGAATAATGAAAAAATAATAAAAATATTAATGAAAATTTTAACTAACGACGGACGGTATTAAAAAGCATTTTTAGTACGCATAAATTTTTAGAGGTATATAGTCTTATCGCTAAGGTGCACAAAACTCCGACGTAAAATTTTTAAAAATTATCAAATTCACGACTTAGGTAGAGATTGAGAATTTTTTTAGTACAAGTTCATAATTTTCTTATGTTTCTAAAACCTCGTTCATCGAATAATACCAAAATAATAAAAATTTTACTGAATCTTTTCACTGACGGCAGACGATCTTAAAAAACATTTTTATAACGCTAACATTTTTAGAAATATATATTTTTATCGCTAAAATGCACTCAACTTCGACGCAAAAATTTTTTAAATTATCAAACTCTCGACTTAGGTAGAGATTGAAAATTTTTAGAAATAAAGTCATAACTTTTTTATATAGTTGAAAGCTCGTATTTCGAATAATAAAAATATATAACTGAAACTTTTTACTAACGGTGCACGGTATTAGAAAACATTTTTAATATGCGTACATTTTTAAAGGCATGTAGTTTCATTGTAAATATGCACAAGACTCCGACGCAAAAATTAAAGAAATTATCGAACTTTCAACTTAGATATAGATTGTGAATTTTGCAAGAGCAAGTTCATAATTTTTTTGAAATTTTGTAACCTCGTTTATGGAATAATAAGAATATTACTAGAACTTTTTACTAACGCCGAACGGCATTAGAAAACATTTTTAGTACGCATACATTTTTAGAGGTATATAGTTCTATCGCTAAGATGCACTAAACTCCGGCACAGGAACTATAAATATTATAAAACTCTCGACTTTGGTAGATATTGGGAATTTTTTAAAAACAGGTTCATAAATTTTTTCGAATAATTGAAATTTCATGGATCGAATAATGAAAAAAAATTCATGGCTGAAACTCTTCAATATCACCGGAAGACACTAGGAAACATTTTTTAGTATTCATACATTTTTTAGAGTTATATATTTTTATTGCATACTTATTGAAAAGGTATACAAAACTTATTGTTAAAATCTGTTTTGATAAAGAAAAATGTTTTTATTTTTTGTTTCGTTTTTCATGGAATATTCAATCTGTACAAGAAGGAAAAACCACTGGGTGCTTCCACCCATTCCCTCTTGCATGCCTCACTTTTTACCTATTGGGATGGGTAGAAAGGTGTAAAATGAAAAGGGAGGGAGGCTACAATAAGGGTAGGGTCGTTTTTTCACTCGTCTCTATCATTCTCGGGTATCGCTTTTTCATCAAAAAACGTGATGAGCGCATCAAAATACATCGATCTAATAAAAATAAGGGCGAATGGTTATTCGGTAAATTAAAAATTATGTTAGACAGTAATTCGGAAAAATGAAACTTTTATCAACCAGTGAATTAGGAATATAAAATAATTTCAAATTGTAATTTGATAAAACAAAAATGAGGATAAATATTAAATCGGAAATATAAAAATTATCAGGAATATTTATTCGAAAAAATAAAAATCAGGGATAATGGTAATTCAGAAGAATGAAAATTAGACAAATTGCCACTTCGGATAAATGAAATTTAGAGCAAATTGTTTTTCGATTTTATGAATTCCGTTAAAAGAAACATTAAGGCAAATAAAATAAAGGTGCAACTGAACTCCGACGCAGCAATTAAAAAAATGATGAAACTCATGTATTTGGTAAAGATTGGGAATATTTTAAATGCAAGTTCATACCTTGTTTATGTTTTTGAAATTTCATATACTGATGTGCTTTGATGCGCTGATTACGAATACGGCTGTGAAAATACCTGCAAATGTCATTTTCAAGAAACTACGTTTTTTTCATTTTTCAATGTTTTTCAGTGAAATTTGCGGATACATGGGCGTTTCCGCGGAAGTGTCATTTTTTTTGTCACCGTGATTTTATAGGTAATCCTAAGTTACAAGTCAAGTTATACTGCATGAAAATTTACGGACAGACTCCCTGATATAGAAACAAAAGCTACCAGTCATTAAACCCTCAAGAAAGGATGTAACGTATAATACTACCCTGTTTTGGAAGAACACCGTTAACTCAAAAAAATCGAAAAAGGAGTTTTTTTATATCAATGAAATCGTGAAGGAAAGGTACACCTAATTATACAAACGAGTTCTTAAAATTGTTAATACCATGAAAAATAATAATTGCACAATTATCGTAAAACACCGTTAACTTGAATATTGTCGAGAAATATTTCGCAATTTTTTTCTCAAATTTTCCGCCAGGTATTAGGGAACTCCTAGTGGCAGAATGAAAGAAATCGAGTGTACAGATCCGGCAAATCTTTAATTTAATTTAGCCGCTAGGTATTAGGGATAATGGCAATAAACAAATTTTTGAGTATACAGGTCCAGCAGAATATTTTTTTTTATTTTTGCCGGAGTCGTACAATATTGGTGGGATTCGAAATAACTTCCAGCATTAATATTTAAAAAATTATTCGTGAATTTGACTCAGGAAAACTTTCTCGAACGGGTGCTGCAAAAAATAGTGTGTGATGCACGCGCGTACACATGTAAATTACTACTTGTGTGATTGCAGCACTTGACTACGGCTCATGCTGCGAACTTCACACTCGTACTGATTACTGTTTTACGCATTTGTGTCACAAATAATTACTCTTTATGCATGTATAATGTGTGAAAAAAGTTTGAAAGATGTGCTCCAAACTTTATTTTCAACTTTTTTTTTGTGCAGAAAATGACACTTTTTTGGAAAACTACACATATTTACATGGTTATATTTCTTGAAGAGAGGTAGATAGCCCCCTTTTTCCCAACTCAAACGGTGAAAAACTGCATTCTGGGCGTGTATACCATTTTGATGAAGTAATGATATTTTGAAAAGGGAGTAGGGTGAATGCGAATACACCCCTAACCCCTTTCCAGTTTCATCCCTTTCCCAGACATTATGAAAGAAGAAAATTTTAGCTCAGATTCACTATTTGATGAATTCTCATTTACGTATTTTTTAAAAAGAGGATATATAGCTGGGATATTCGTAACAAAATTCCGGTACGCGTAGGCACGGTCTAAATTTTCATATTTAGGCAACTTCACACTGATGACATGGATGTTTCGTTTCCTCAAACTGAAAATTTTCAACTGAAAATTTAGCTATGCCCGTTGACTGAAGTTCAAAACCAAGGCTATCTCAAGTCGTAGAATGAAAGTTTTTATAAGTTTAGGGAAACAAAATATGCGTGTTCCAAGTGTGAAGTTGTCTCAATATAAAAATTTAGGCCATGCTTACGCGTACCATAATTTCGGTAAATTTTTAATTTAAAATTCATCTATGCTACTTGACTGCACTTTTTAGCAATCTGAATAGCTATACTATTAAGATAGTTTAAACTATCTTTTTTATAAAAATTTTGTTTTCATTAAATGAGAAAACCTTGGTTTTAAAGTGCACTCAACGAGCATAGTTAAATTTTCAAGTGAAAATTTATCCATGCTGGTTGACTGAACTTTTTAGCACATCTTCAGTATGTCAATGTTCTGTTTGTTGGTTTTATGATGCCTTTACATTGTTTCTATTATTCAGTTCGTACCACTTTCAAATTTACTACATTGAAAAATTTTCTTAAAGCCTTTTTTAATGGATTTATATAATTTTTTTCAATTCCTGAATAATTTAAACCATTTTTTATCGTCATTAAGAATTTTAAATATTATAACATCAACATGGACTTGATATATTATTTATAATAGCCGTATCTGAATCGATTTGAACCATTGATCGAAAAGGCCCCCACAGGCGTGGCTCTTTTTCCATCAATGCATCAATTACAAAGTGATTACAATAAAATTAATCGCTACAGCCATTTTCAAGATATAAGACATACCGTTTTGAGGAAAATCAATAGCAAGCCATGCTGCAAGAATTCCATAATTTTTGTTGGAAAAAGAAACAAAAAATGCTCTTAACTATTCTCTTGCGAAATTCTTAAAAATTTCTACGAGGGTTGCTTGATAAGTAAGGTAAATTTCCCGTTAGATGGCGCCAGAATGAACTTCGTAGTATATGACAAGAAATAACACTCTTCAAACTAACTTTTACCAAGCTTCATAAAAAACCGATGCTTAGTTTGCGTTTGGCATATGTTTGAAGTGAACATGTCAGTAGTTTTCAAAAAAATGTAGAAAGAAGAGTTCCGTGCAGTGATAAAACATTTTTATTTTTAAAATTGGACGGCCGCGTAGATCAAAGCTGAGTTAGGCATAGTTCACGGGGAGTCTGCTCCTTCGTTGAAAACCTGTTATTTTTGAATCGACGAATTTGAACGTGGCCAAACCACAACTAAAGATGATGCGCGCTGCGGACGCCCAATTAAGGTCACCACATCGGAATGGTGGAAAAAATTCATCACGTGGTCATGGAAGATCGCCGAATCAAGATGCGTGAGATTCCTGAGGCTGTAGGCATCTCCACTGAACGAGTTTATCACATGTTGCACGAAAAACTGGAGGTTAAGAAGGTGTGTACAAAATGGGTGCCGCAATTGCTGATTCCCGATCAAAAGCGCACCCCAAAAGACGTTTCAGCGCAGTGTTTGGCGAAGTTTAATTGGAATACGCAGGACTTTTTCCATCGATTTGTGAGTGAGGACGAAACCTGGATCCACCACTATATACTCGATTTAAAGCAGCAGTCAAAGCAGTGGGTACAGCCTGGTAAAAGTGCGCCAAAGAAGGCGAAGACTGTTTTGTCAGCTGGGAAGGTGATGGCCACAGT
>JAUMHM010071992.1:0-14034 GCA_032362435.1 Melikaiella ostensackeni
TTTGGGAAGTCTTAAAAGAATATGGAGTGAATGGTTGGCTTCTAAGAGCAATAAAAACAATATACAATGGTAGTCAAACGAGTGTAAGAGTGAATGGACAATTGACCGATTGGTTTGATATGAAGCTGGGCGTTAGGCAAGGCTGCGTTATGTCCTTCCGGATGTTCAATATATACATGGACAAATGTCTTAGAATGGCCCTCGTAGACGAAGGAGGTGTTGATCTCGGGGCAGTGAAAGTACGTGGACTGGCATTTGCAGATGATAAGATCATTACAGCGGAATCTGCCGACGATTGGCAGAGAATGATGAGCAAACTGGATACCAGCATGAAGAGTAGGGATCTTAAGATTAATGCAAATAAAACAAAACTTATCGTTGAATAAAAAGATGTTCAATTTTGTTTGTCTACTGGTCATATATATTTGTTAAAAAACGTTCAACGTTCCGTCCTTCGACAAGGGGCCTCTTCAGGCATAAAACAATTTAAAACAATATTACACCAATCGGTAGAGTTTGACATTACTCATGGAGAAAATGAATCATTTCTTTTTATTCAAAAAACGTAAAAGTAGCATATTTTTCATGCTGTTAGTCGTTAGTTTAAATAATGAAGTTCCAAAGATCCATTATATATAATAAAAATATATATAAGTGAAAAACGAATTTCATATGGTATTTGCATCATTAGGATTTTTTTCTTGTGAACCAATGTTTATATATAAAAAAAATTCTAATGATGATGCACATGCGTTTTATTGAAAAATGCTCTGAAGAAAATTTTCAGATGGTCTTGATATAAATAATTTCACGTAGTAAAATTTTTTCGCATCTTTCATATTTTGACCGGAAAATGAAATTTTTTATTTTCAATAAAATTTTCCATGATTAAATCAAGGAAATATATGTCTCATCAAGAAAATTGTTCTGATTAAATTTTTAGATCCTTTTGAAATGAACGACATTTAAAACGTTTTTCGTACAGTTTACCAAGAAATGGAATTTTTATATTTAATAACATTTTTTACTATGAGAGAGAAGCTGTGCGTCCGATTTGGGAAATAGTTCAAGGCAAATTTGTAGCAATTTTCAAGATAAACAATTAAACTTTCTAGCCTTTTTTCGTATTTCGTATAGTTTTGCTGGAAAATGAAATTTTTTATTTCCCAAAAAAAATTTTCGCTACATAAATTCAGAAACGCTTGTCAAAAATTGCCGGTTAACAAACTCGTCCTTCCTCTTCAGGCCCTCAAACAGTATATCGAAGGGCAATCCAATCGGATAGTTCCTTTGAAAGTTATCATGTTTACAGACGACAACGACGGCAACGACGACGGACAGACACCGAAGTAAAATACATTTTTTCTCAATCAGTGATTCCGAAAACGTCGAGATTTGATAGAATCAGCGAAAATAAATTTTCACCTGAAACCAGTACCTTCTTATTTGAATATGAATATGAGTAATAAATTTTCAACCAAAACTGCAATTAATTTTCTGCCAAAAAGTTGCATTTTTACCTTGAGTCTATCCGTCCACTCAATGTGAGCACCTCGCCGGTCCGTCGTCGTATTTTCATCTATATTACTTCCTGCACCCCGAACTCTAGGATGATCGGCACCGTTTGCCGACCCATTGCCGGGTGCCCTGCACGCTCGATCTTCTTGAACCGCATCTACAAGATTTTGATGGTTTCGGGTTATCATGTTGCTCCCACGAGCAGCTAGGGAAAGGGTTCATCCCTTCTGGTAGAACCCCGCTACAAGGATAAGGCTGCATACTCTGGGAGGTCGCCCGGCGTCCTAGAGTCAACGTTAGAGACACCTTACCCAGGTGCCTTTCAGCTTTCAGCACGGTTGTTCACGCCTCAGCTTGGGGATTTTTCCTGCGGACCATCCCTGGACAATTGTCCGCGCCTGCTTATTAACTTTTGTAACCTTATTCAGCAGAAGCGCTCGGTACAGGGACCCTCCATCCGCAATCTGAGGACGCGTTAGGTGGCTTTGTCATAAGCCCTTCGGTTCGACTCAAAAGGAACCGAACCGAAATGTGTGTGCGTGTGTGTTACACACCTATTTTTACAAATGAAATATTTTGAAATCTCTCTATCTATTTTTATTTCATTTCAATCGCTTCAAACGTTTCCAGAAACTTTGAAGCAACCCTTTTCAAAAGAAAGTTGTTAAAGTTAACGAAGGCGTGCCGTTGAAGCTCAGCAGGTCACCGCTTCTTCCTGAGCATTGATCGCCATCGTCAAAGGACGACCAGGTACCGTCGACCCTAGGTCGACGGTACTAACTTCCTCAAAAGTTAGTGCGCCCACGGAAGCCTCGCAGCCCTGTGCAGCGACCACCCCTCAACATCCAGGGTACCAAACCGCAAATCTCTACTTCCTTTTCGGGCAATTGCCCCCGGGCCTGGCCGCTCCACCCACTCAGGAGCTACAACCGCCAACCGCGCTCTTTCCAAGGAGCGCAGACTCCCACAAATGTCCGACGAGACTCACTTCCGGCAGTCTCAATCTTTCTGCAAAATTCGACTTTGTCTCTTCACGAGACGTGAAACCGCCAAATCCCGGAAGATAGCTTGTTTTTCGCAGCCTGGCTTCAAGAAAGCCTGTAAACCCGGGTGAGCAATACGAGGTGTACAATTTCCTGGTACCCTTACCCCAGAAGGGGCTCTTTTTTCTACTGCAGGCAATTGGTTGAAGGTAGCCGAGCCTTCACAAGAGCCGTGCACCATCAGAGAACTCGCTGCAAACAGTCCAGCGATGACATCCTCTTCCTGGCGGCCGAAGAATTTCCCCGGGATCTTCTCTTCTTCTCTCTTAGCGTTCCCACCGGCTGAGAGACCGGGCTTTTTGGATCCTAGTTTCCTGCGAAGGAACGCGAAGTTTTGATCAACACCCTTCCCTCGATGCCTACCTTATTTCCCTGAAAAAACACGACAATGAGGAATACTTCGTCCCTCTGCACGGAGGTCAACTCCAGACCCTTAAAGAACAAAAAAGGGAGGAATCTCAGAGTCGCTGCCTATGGACGGCCTCCAAGCCTGGAAGCGATTTATTCGACGGCACGACAATAGTAGGGTCTATCTAACCCCGCCAAGTAGTCGACGAAACCAAGCCCTCTCCATGGCCCAACTGGACACGTTTCTCGGCAAGAAGGGACAATAAGTAACCCCACAAACCACAGCCACAACTCCGACTTCCACCCCCGTCGCCCGAGGTGACAATTGAAATCCTGCTCATCGCGGCTATCTTTCGTCCACTTAGCCACAAAATCCTGCGTTCATGCAATTCCGCAACCACAACTAGTGATAGGCTATCTCTCTCTTACCCCAAGAAGATATTCATATGTCAATTTGGCGGCTCAAAACGTAGGGCTCGAAGTTATCATTTAATTTTTGATTTCCGATTGAGTCGAAAATGAACCGCGCTTTCATCCATGATTCTCTCTCCTACCTCGCCCTACCGCGGCCCGGCTAGACCATCCACAAGAACAATGGCTACCCGAACTCATTCGGTTTGCGAGTACGAAAGCCAAAACTTGGTGGCGCTCAATGAAACTATACTCTCCACAGAATCCACATCATCTCCTCCCACTCACACAAGAGTGGGATGAAAACAAGCCGTCCCTGCAGTTGAAAGGTAGAAGAGCAAGTCGGTTCCGCCGACATCACCACGCACCCCGAAGGTTTTCTTCAGGAAACCACATTCACCTAACGAACCCACTCCTGGCAATTGTTCCAAACCAATAATTTCATTTCCGGATACACCCCTGAGAGCTATTAACACAGCTCGACTCCCTTCAGTAACAACACCTGCAAGAGCTATTAAAATAGCACACAACCAACATATTTTGACTTCTCCACAAAACTCTCCCATCGCCGATTGGCGGGCGCTGGTACTTACCAGCGCCCGCCAATCGGCGAGCCCTACGTACCCCGGACGCACCTTTGCCCACATTCGCGGGCATGGACCACGAAAATCCTGAAGGGTTCCTCTTGCAATGCGAATTCTATTTCGCCGAAGCCTCCATCGACACAGCATTGTGGTCACGGATGATGACCAAGTCGCTCACTGACCGAGCGGCAAAGTGGTACGAAGCGTATCGAAACCTGCCCCTATCCTGGGCCAAATTCAACCACCTCCTTATTTAGCACTTCTTGGGTATCTCCGCGCTGAATGAACTGCCTATAAAATAATACGCAACCAAACAGGAGGAGAAGGAAGCGGTTGGAATTTTCTTGAAAAAAAATATCTCCTCACTCTTCGGCTTCTACCTCAAGCCACTGAGGCACAGATAGTAGCCCTTCTCCTCAAGGCGCTTAAGCACTCAATTAAAAAGGTACTACGAGTAGTAACAATAACTACATTTGAAGACTTAGGTGAACAGGCTGTTCAATCCGAAACTGACGTGGCCGAGGAGAAACCACGCAAGGCCAATCGCGATGCCTCTCGGAGCAAAGTTACATCCGTGGCACAGCCGCCCAACAATCAAGCCTTCCCCACGCCATATCCGGGAGACCGAGACCGGGAAGCCGAGAAGGACGTTCCAACCGCTCTGGCCGACCCAAAAGCACCCCCATCATAAGTGCGGTTTTTTTGCCGATCTCGGCAGCCTACCGCAAGTACGTATCTTATTAGACACCAGGAAGGTCATCGCCGAGATCGACACACTTGCGTCAGAAAGTTTTTTTAAAAAACCCATTCTGACGCAAGCCGAGTACCTAGCTCGTATCTCTAGCCCAAATCATGCGCTATTAGCGGCAGTTGGTGCCGCCATCTCCCTTGAAGGTGCTATCACATTAAATCCCGTTCTGCAGGACGTCGCCTAAGCCGGCACTTTCCATATCAGCCACGAACTTCGCGCTAAGAAGATTCTCGGTCGACCCTGGCTGCGCCAGCACAAAGATTCATGACCATGTGGCCGACTGCATCTTCATCAGCACCACTGGCCGACAAAGGATGTATCTCAGTCCCCTTCCTCACACACGTGAATTGCCCTCCCCCACTGAGGAAATACAGGTCATACATGATTTTCCCTCAGATCTGCAGGGTAAAATTAAGGACCTCATAAACCGAAACGCTCCCCTCTTCCATGGTGGCGGGCGTCCTAAGCAAACCCTGGCGAACATCCAGAACGAGATCATTCTCAAGGATGACCATCCCTTCCGCGAAGCGCCTCGTCGTTACTCGGGCGAAAAACGTCAGTACATCGACGTTCAAGTCCGCGAGATGCTTCACAATGGCATTATTGAACCCACCACATCACCCTTCAGCTCAGAAATTGTAATCACCGGGAAGAAAAACGGCGATTACCCTTTCTGCGTCGACTACCGTCGATTGAGCGGAATGACAGTCGATGCACCCCAGTGTCTCCTCAGAATCCACGAAACCCTAAAGGATCTGGGTGCAGCAAAAATTTTCTCTACGCTCGATCTCAAGAGCGGATACTGGCGGTTGCCTATGTAGTCCGGGTCACGCTGATACACAGCCTTCTCAACGCCTGGCGGTGACCAATTTCAGTTCCGAGTGATGTCGTTCGGCCTCAAAAACGCTCCCGGGACTTTTCATAACCTCATGCGGCAAGTCCTTGCCAAAAAATGGGATGTTTTCGCCATCGCCTGTCTGGACGATATCGTCATCTACTCCCGAAACTGGGAAGAACATTTACTCCACCTGGTCCTCGTTTTCGAACGACTCATCATATATGGGCTTACCATTGCCCCAGCTAAATGTAGTTTCGAACAAACTACTCTCACTTATCATGGTCACATCATTCGTACTAAGGGATACTCGGCGCAAACTGAGCACATTGAGGCCATCAGGAACTCCACCCCACACCGTACCTGGGCAGAAATGCGATCTTTCTTGGAAGTCTGCAATTGGGTGAAAGAATATATACTCAATTCTTTTGTTATCCCCGCCCAGTTATCGGATATGCTCTCAACCAAGCCCCCGTATGAAATGACCCCCGAGGCCCTTAGACACTTCCAGGCTGCCAAAGCTGCATTCCAGATGCCAGTAACCCTCAGCTGTCCCGATCCCGACCTGAGGTTCATTCTGCAAACGGATGTCAGTGCTCGTGGGATGGGGGCAGTACTGATGCAAGAGGATCCTCAAGGACAGCGGCACATTATCTCGTTCTCCAGTGCTACGTTCACGTGCACTGAAGGCCGGTATCATTGCTATGAACAAGAGTTTCTCGCGATTCTCTAGGTGAAAAAACGATACCGACCCTTTCTTGAAGATCGTTCTTTTACGTTTCGAACAGACAGTAATACGCTTACGTGGTTAGAGCGACAGAAAGACACACGTGACGAATTAACACGCTGGGACCTTCTTCTCAGTAGATTCCCACGTACCGTAGACCACGTGCCAGGAAAGCACAATGAATTACCGGACGCCCTGTCACGCAACCCTAACCCTAACGAACCGTCGCCAGGCGAACCGGACCTTGAGCAAATGTTGCCCCTGACGGTTTCAGGTCCACACACGGGAGTTACCCAATCGATACCGGTTCTTAGCGCACTAGCAAGACCGCCATTTTCCAAGGAGATCGTCGCTGCACAACAACAGGACCCGACGATCACTCGAGCAGCCACCCGCTGGCGTACCCTCCAAGATCACCCAAGGATTCGACCTTTCTCGGCCGAAATCGCTTAACTGATCAGGGATTCTGGCGCCGGAACCCAACAAATAAAAAATAGCGATTATAAGTACCAGCGACACCAAAAGCACGTGTGATCTGGGGATACCACAACGCTGCTCTCACTGGGCACCCTGGCATAACTGAAACGATCCGCTCCATTCAGGAACGCTTTTTCTGGCCCTGTATGCAATGAAAAATCCGGTGCTACGTGTCCGGTTGTCATCTATGTATATGCTAAAAACCGGTGCGTTGACAGCAGCTGGACAATCAGCGCCCACGGCCAATAAAAAATCTTGGGATACGGTAGACGTAGACCTAATAGGGCCGTTTCCCCGAAAAAGCCAAGGACATACATTCATACTGGTCGTTACTGACTTTTTTATCCGATGGGTGAAAAACCTTATCCTCCTGGCCGGCGATGCCCCACGCATTATAGAAAGCTAGAAGAGGAAGTTTTTAGCCGTTACGGCACTCCGCGTCGTATTCTTAGCGATAACGATCCCCCAATTCAACGGGTCATGTCTGGACCAAAGCCAGACACGGGTGGGGATGTGAATTGTGGACCACGCCGGTTTACCACCCACGCACCCACCCCAAGGAACGTCGAAACCAAGAGCTTGAGAAGGGGTTCGGCTACGTCTCCACCAGGATGACCAGAGAACCTCGGACAAGCATCTGCCCGGCCTTCTTTTCGGCTTAAGACGACGGAGGAACGCTGCCACTGGAATCACGCTCAGTTACTTGCTCATGGGTCGAAAAATTCTCCGTCCAGAGAACCGAAAGACACTGGCCAAACACTGGCAGACAACAAGCTGTGTACCACGCCCTGTATGCTACTGGACCAAAAAGACCTCAGTACTTCCCGAATTACTAGGTATACACACCCAATCACCAACTCTCAAACAAATTGACCGATTATAACGCCAAATCAGCCCCAGCCCAACCCGGGCCCTTTCGAATCTTGGACCACATCACTGACGAGGTTTACGCTTTGGAAGGGCAACGTGGCACAGAAAGTGGACGGTAGCGTGCTGGCCCCAGAACCAGAGCGCGCAGTAGGAGTTGAGACGGCGGAAGTACCACCCGCCATCGAATCTTCCAACCGGATAGGCAAACGAAACAATAAGGATACCGGCGAACAGCCGCACCCACACCATTGCATTGCCGAAAGCTTCAGCGGAAAAGCGACCGATTACCCTGTCGAAGCCGTCGACAGGGAGGAGCAAGGTGCCGGCGAACAGCCGCACCCGCCCTGCTGAAAACCGTTGACTGGGAGAAACAAGGTGCCGGTAAACAGTCACACCCACACCACTACATTGCTGGAGGCGTCAGCGGAGGAGCGAGCAGTTACCCTGTCGAAACCGTCGACAGGGTGGAGCAGGGTGCCAGCAAACAGCCGCACGTATCACCATATTTAGCCAAAAGCGTTGGCGGAGACAAGCGCGGTGTTAGTCCGACCAGACATCAACACCCACACGACGGTGCCGCTGCGCAAGTGCACCCCCAGCAACGAGGAGCGAACAGGGCCACCCCGCTGACTCGTGCCCGAGAGCACCAATTTCCAGAGGAGGAACCTGTTAACGCCAGGAGACCTTACCGCTTACAACCACGCATCCCGGTCGCATACCACGATGTACGACCCTACGCCTCTCGGACGAGGCGACTTAAGAGGGTCGTAAACATGTACGGGCGAGGCTGACGAAACTCACCTCACATCGAATAGTTAGAAGTAATGTTAGGGCTGCTGAAATGCACCTGCCTCAGGGACATTGGGGTGAGTGGCTACCGTAGGGTACCGCCTTAGGGTAATAACTGAAATAGAATTATGAATTGCCCCCGGGGCTGGCCGCTCCACCCGCTCAAGAGCTACCTCTGCCAACCAGGCTGTTTCCACGGAGCACGAACCCCCACGAAACCCCGTTGAGACTTGCTTCTGGTACTCTCGATCTCACCGGAAAATTTGACTTTGTCCCTTCACGGGACGCCAAAACCGCCATTCCCCAACCACAACTAGTGATAGGCTATCTCTTCCTCACCCCCAAAAAGATAATCATGTATCATGGTGGCCCAACACTTGTACGTTTGCCCTATCTCGATTAAGAGGCATAAAATTGTGCATTGTTGACAGAGAAAAAAGGAATGATTCTGTAGCTATAATAACTGGATATTCAGATTGTAATTTAGATAGAAACTGCTTTTGAAGTATTTTTTATATTGAAGTAGTGTAAATTCATTAGTATTATTATATTATCACACCATTAAGCCAAATTCCTTTCGAGGTAGGACTCTATTCAATTCCCAAGGTGTTAACATTAAAACTTCAGAACTGCAATAATTTTGACTTTAAAGCAGTCTCTAGTGGCCACCCTGATATCAGTTTCAGGCAGAAAATTTTCCCGCTATAGATTTTATTTTATCTTCTGTTGCTTTTTCATAAATTGAAAATTTATTTTAATAGTATTTTTTACGATTCAAACGAAGAGCGCACATCTTTAGATGTATGATTTTGTTATAAAACATTTTATTGTATCTTCTGCAGTTTTTTAAATTTAGTTTTTCAATTTAGAATATTATTTTCCACGAATAAAACAAAAACTACGCATCCTATCAAAAAATAGTCAGAACAAATCTGTAGAACTTTTTTTGGTGAATAATTTTTGTCAAATGATTTTTTCGTATTTTGCATACTTTGAGAGCAAAATGGAATTTTTGATGCTTGAGAATTTTTCCTGGTGGTTGAAATCAGAACCGTTGGTCAAAAAAGGCTGGTTAACGAACCTGACCTTCCTTTTTGGGTCCTTAAAGCGTGGAACCTGTTTTTCGGATTCAGGAGGTCTCGAAACGTGGAGATTCTATGAAATACACGATAGTCAGTTTTCACACAGAACTAACACCTTCTCATTATAATGAGAATGTAGGAACAACTTAAGAAAATATAACTTTCACTACTAATACAAATTTTATAAATAAATCAGTAGTAAATGGATTATTATTTTCAGGTATTCTGTTCTCATACAATGAAGAACGATGCTCATAGTAGCGACCTGTCATCACGATCATAGAAAATATATCAGCCGGATTCTTGTCAAAGAATTATTTCTTTATAATAACACAATCCTCTATGATGAAGCACAGTATTCATGAAATCACAATTATAAATACAGTATATACAATATCATGAACGAGCCCACCAAACTACTTTGTAGCGGTTGATAATTTTTAAGATTCTCTCAAATTAAGAAATAGTCAGTAAAATCTGTAAATGTTTCCTACAAAATATATTTGATAGATTTTGGAGGCTACAATGGCTTAACTCAAAACCAAATTCTGGAATAACTTCCTGCGAATGAATTTTTTTCAATTTTGAGAAATCTAAAAAATAGATTTTTAAACTCTTTATCTGTAATCTTTAATAATATCTACGAGTGCAAACCCATGAAATATAAAAGCGTCCGTAGATTATAATTTTTAGTCGAATATGCCCAGCAAAAAAAGACATATGTTTGTAATTTTTTGTCCCTTATGTTCCATCATAACTTTGGATAGGATTGACATATTGGCATGAATTTTGTTTTCAAATGTAGGTACATGATAGTGCGGGTGACATAGGCATGTAAAGATTAACGCTTGTCAATCTCAGCCGAGTACAACCACAAAATTGTTATATCGGAAACAGATTTTTCGGATTTGTATTGGACATCTTCGTCAATTATTGACTGATTTTTATGAAACTTTTTAGAATCAATTAAAAGCCATTAGAAAATAAATTTTGTAGGTGAAACTGAGTCACAGATCGTTCACTGTTTCTAAGAATTAAGAAAACGTGAAAAGATATATTTTCATGATAAGGTTTAGACTTTACATTCACACTGATTAATCGACTAGCACCATATTTTAAAATCAAAATTCACTGGTAAATATTTCAATTTGTAGAGAATTAAAATTTTTAAAAGTAACTGAAAATCTGAATAGATTTAAGCTGCAGAAGTGGACACAAGTGAAGTTTTCTTATGAACGTCCAACAATAATGCATTTTTTTCTATCTTCTTGCAAAATATATATCTATGGCAGCATGTTCTAGATATGTATTTTAGGAAAATTATATATGGTCAATTATATAAAACTTCAATCAATCATAATATATTTTCAAAAATCAATTTTTTTATCTGTGTTCACCTCTACATCCTAATCTATTGAACTGATTGGTACGAAATTTCAACGACAAGTCAGTAGCAACAGATTCTCGACTCGTCTTGCAAGAATTTTCGATTTCTCGAATATTTTTTTCAATTCTACGTATTAGGTGTGAAAAATGAAAATTCAAATATGACAAAGATGATAAGATTTCAAAAACCATTCAAAATATCGAAAATTCTTGCAATTTGTGTCGCGAACATGTTGCTACTGACTTCTCGTTAAAATTTGTTACCAATCGTTTTGATAGATTAGGATGTTGAGGTGAGCATAGGTGAAAAATTTAATTTTCTTACAATCATTCAACAATAATGTATATTTTTCCAAACTTCTGCCTCATATTTTTCCTAGAAGTCTATTGTGACATCTTCTAGACACTTCAAGATATAATAAATTAAATTAAAAGGTGTACGATTTTCAACTATTTATTTTTTAACATGTATTATATAATTGATGACTAAAAATTCATCATTTATATATTGAAAAAAAAAATTAACTCGTAAATATAACATTGAAAAGTTTCCATGAAATGGGTGATTTTTCTTCATGATGATTCATTTTTTTTTTTTTCTTATTTTTGCTGACAGTACTTTTCATTTCTTTATATTTTCGCTCTGCCTCAACTGTTATTTGGATAAATTGAGTGTCATCAATCGATTTGTCCAGTGAATGGCTAGAATAAGTATATGAATTCGATGAAATGAATTTCAAAATTTGATCTTTTACCTTATCTTTCACCACAAAAATTCGTGATTTCTAGTGTTCTAAAGTAGGAGTACAATGAAGCAGAAATTTTTGTAATTAGTTCGTTACATAAAAAAAGCTAAGTGCATAAGATGTGCAAAGAAGTGTGGTTTTAATTAATTCAAATAATTAGCTCATTGATTAAATCAAATATAGAAATACTCAAAAGCTTTAATTTTAATTTGAAATAACTATTATGAGATGTCATAAAATTTGTTTGATAAAAATTACTCATTAAGAACTGTTCATAATTTTTTTTTCGTATTTTCTCTTCATTTCTTATTTCTATCTAGAATTCTTCTAATTCTTCCAGCTCTTGCCAGTTCAGCCAATTGCCATCCAGTTTTTAAATTATTCTCAATTCGAAATTGTAAACAATTGAACGTATCATGTATTATTAATAATAACGTAACTCCCTTCCCCATTTTGAATGGAAAAAATGATTGACAATCATTTTTTTACCATGATCATGATAATTGTTAAACATAAAAATAATTAAATTATCGGTCTATGTATTCCCCCCATATTCATGCAGAAAGACTTTTGAATTAGAAGTTAATTCAATAGCAACATTCTTCGCCTGAAGCATGATTTGACCGGAAAATGGAATTTTTTAATTGTGATAGCATTTTCCACGATTGAAATAAAAACTTTACATCTTATCAACAAGCAAATTTTCAGATCTTTTTGAGATAAACAATTTTTGTTTTCAAACATTTTTTTCGTATGTCTTATACTTTTGTCTGGACGTGGAATTTTTTATCTTCAATAACATTTTTCACGATTGAAAGAAAAACTATGCATCTCATCAGAAAATAGTTTGAAAACAAATTTGTAGGTCTTTTTCAGATAAACAATTCAGTTACTTAACATTTTTTTAAATCCCGCAAAGTTTTGATGGAAAGTGGTATTTTTTATGTTTAAAAACATTTTTCACGATCAAAACAGAAAATAAACGTCTAATCGAAAAATGTTTAGAATAAAATTTGTAGATCCTTTTAAGATAAATAACTTGTTTTTCTAATATTTTATCATGTCTTGCATAATTTGGCCAAAAAACATAATTTTTTTTCAATTACATTTTCCACGATTGAAAAAAAACTATGCGTCTTATCAAAGAATAGTCTAGAGTAAATTCATATTCCTTTTCTCAGGCCATAAGACGGTGTTCTAAAACGCAATCCAATCGGACAATTTCTTCAAAAGTTATCGTGTTCAGAAGCGACGATAACGACAGAAAAGCACCGAAGTAAAATTCATTCTTTCTCAATTAGTGAGTCCGAAAATTTTGAGATTTAATGAATCCGCAAAATTCGATTCTCACATAAAACCAGTACCTTCTCATTGAGATGAGAACGTCATAAAATACAAAAAAAATATATTTCTTAATTTTCTATAGAGTTCTTTCTAAAAAAAACTTTCTCAACATATTTTATTATGAATATTTTTTTCCTACTTGACCAACTTTGATTTCACAAATTCATGTAGTTGTATTTGGCAGAATTTTTGCATCGCAGATGTTTTTGTTGAGAGAGTTATTTTCGGGGTGTGTTTTTTCTCGAATACGCGCAGCAAAAAGAAGACTTATTTGTTTTCCATTTTTTTTTTGTTCTGCATGTTCCACTGTAACTATTAATAGATTCGACAGATGTATAATTGTCAATGTATACATTAATTTTTCACTTTTTGAAATTTAGTTCATTCTTTATTCTTTTTTGACTATTTGCAAGAAATTTTTTATATAATAATTTTTTTGTTTGGTTTGACGCTTTGGAAAATTAAAATATTTTTTGTTTTAACGGTTACCTTAGAAAATATCAATAAATGCATCCCATGAGATATAAAAGTGTCCATAATTCATTATTTGAGCTCATTACTGAGTGTATTTTGCAAGAAATAAATGCTTTTTCCAACTTTTTTAGTTCTGAAGCTCTGATTTAATGAAATAATTTCTGTAGACTGTGATATTTATGAATATCGATAAATGCAACGTGAGAAATGTAAAAGTACCGTCAACCAGGACAAATCCCTACTCCGGGGCGAATTGCTAGACACATTTTTTAAAAATCGTCGAAGATCAATAATTGTATTTTCGAATTGATTTTAGGCTTAATAGATTACGCAATGTCTCTACTTCATCAATTATATCAATACATAATAACATGCAGATATGTGAAAACTAGTAGTGGTAAAAATGTCAACATCTCGCAACGATTAGAGCTTAGACTACCCAACCTTCCACATATGAATCTCATAAACAGGGAATTCCGAAATAACAAAACTATGTTCGAATGAAGCTCTCCCGGAGAGGAATAAGATCCTTCTCTATCAGGATTTTTCAATTTCTCGTCTTCAAGTTACTACATGGACTGAAAAGTCTTCGGCCTGACAATGAAAAAACGATATTTTGAATGAAAAATTGGCTTTATTCTTCGACATA
>JAUMHM010072022.1:0-14033 GCA_032362435.1 Melikaiella ostensackeni
ACACAATCACCACGGAGGAGAAGCCCAGTAGGCCCCAAAGGAAAAAGCAGGTGGAGCGGCAAGCTCGTCCCGAAGCGGTTCTCATAAAACTGGCTGAGGGCTCCAGCTATGCAGCTGTCCTGAAAACCATTGAGGGCGAGGTGAAGCCTGACTCCTTCGGAGTGGAGATTGAGGGAGTTCGTGAGACAAGAGATGGAAATATTCTCATTGAGTTGGGAAACGAAGCAGGAAGCAGGGCGAAATTGACCTCTGCCATTAAATAGGCTGTAGGGAGCCTCGGGAACGTGCGCGAGCTTGTCCCGCGAGCTGAGGTGGAGATCCTCGACATCGACACCACTTCAGATAAAGAGGAAGTATCAGAAGCTGTACGAAGACACTTCGGAGAAGGTGCGGCAAGGAGGGCCACAGAGCTGCGGAGTGCGTTAGTCCTCCTTTCTGTTACCTCTGCGCCACCAAAGAGGAAAAGCGCCGGACCGACCATCTTCCGGGGACAGCAAGACGCGCAGCTTTCCGGGAGGCAGCACCCTCGAGGAAGTCAAAAGGAAGCGCGCGATAAGCCAGGCAGGCTTACACGGTGGACGCCGAGGCACGGCGTGATTGGCCTTATTCCTATGCACCTGAAGTAATGCGAAAGCGGTTCCGGGTACTTCTGTTCGCAGGAGGCACGGTGAGTTTAGTTGGTACGGCTTTGGAAGAGAGAATATCAGCAGTATTTCGCTTTTGAGGTACTGCTGAGATTCCAACTACCCTGGCAAGCCCCACACTCAGAGCGTAAAGAGTATTCTCACCTTCTCTACAAAGAAAAAAAAAGAACACTAGAAAGAAATTAACAATATTATATTCCAAAATATAATAGCGCAACGTAATTAATTTAAAGACTGATAGGATAGAGTTTCTATGCAGAAACAGGAGCCTAAATGATTATGAATATCACGTAGTGCTGGCAGAATACAGCAAGCAGTCCCCCATCTTCTTATCGCCCACCATCTGCTGGAAAATTACAGCAGACCACTGCCCACCTCCTATATCCCACCTCCCGCGAATAAGCTTCTGAATTAATACCGCGACTCTTCACCATCATTCCAAAACAGTGCCTCGACCCGCTAATAAATCCTTCTACCCCGCACTATGACCCCCTTTATCCTTATCACCCTAAAGGGGCTCGTTTGAAAAAAAAATTGGAAAACTGATACCCTTACTTGTTTATGACATGATCTGGTTCAATCGATATCAGTGATTGTAATTATCATTGAAAATGTTTAATAGTTGATAAAACTCCGGCTTTAGTTAAAAGATTCTAAATTCTGAATTTCAACTTTTATATTTTCTTCTTGAAGCAACAATAATATAACCAGAAACATTTTTGAACTGTATATTTATGTTTAAATTCGCGAGAAAAGTCAAAAGAAGAGAGAAATTTAAGATATAAAAATAATTTCTATCAGAAATGTAAAATAATCAAGAGGTGATTATTAGATTCCTAAATTTTTTTTCAGACGAAGAAATTATTCAGCACTACCCAGTGCTTCGTTTTCGCAGATAAAAACTCAGACATGGATGCTTTAACAAAATTTTGAATTTATAAATAAATCGAGCTCAAAAATACCTTACGAGTTTATAAAATTTTAAAATCTTGAAGTTCATTTATAAACTGACAATGAGACTTACCTTCAATTCTTCGAAACCTTCTTGAAGAATCTCCAAAAAATACAATGCTGTGGTTTAACGTGCAGATCTTTTGATAGTTTCGCTTACATATACGAATTCACATTATTCCCAGCGACATCATTACTACCAAGTTTTTCATATCTTAGGTAAATATTGCCGTAGTTAGGCAGTAACACAAGTTATAAAAGATTGTACAGAATTTCCTTTTTTCTATCCCAGATTCACTCATACCAGAAATTTTATCTGAAATCTGTTGAAGGCCAACAAATAAACGATAAGTTTAATTTACGATCAGTAATTTCACAATCATGTAAATATTCGTAGCTGGTAAATATTATTAGAGTCTGAATCTCATATCTGAGTTTGTCGTCATGACCTAATAAAGAATTATATATTATTTCAATTACTGTCACTTTCACAAAACATATTGCGCCTAATTTATATATTATTATATTGTATATTTGTATATTCCAAACATTCCTTTTACCAATAATTTTCCCCGGCTTCTTTCCCACTTTGCACTATGAAACGTTTTTGGTATGATTACGATATCCGTGGCGACAAAGTTGTAATGCGGATTTCGATAGGATTTTAAGGTGGAAATCGAATCTGAATCTTTTGAATCGATATCGCCAATAGTTTTTAAGACAGTGATTTTTCATATAAAAATTCTTGAACAGTAAAAAATTGAAAGAATTTGTTTATTTAGGAAGGTTTTGAATTCTCAAATAACTGGAAAGAGGGTGAGTCTTACAAAATTATCGAGCTTATTAATTAGTTAGCATCAATCGTGGGTTTTCAAATTCTATGTATTTTGGGCGGCTGTGCTTATCGTTATATGATAAAAATGATTTCTGGGCAATTCTCGTATCTTAACTTGACATTGACTAATTGAGTAATATTGTTCCAACTGTACTATATTTTCTTAATTATTACTTTACCTCCTTTGCAGGTAAATTTTAAGATGATTCGAAATAGACTTTTTTCGAAATTGGCACCTCTGCGAAAACTCTTTCTTGTAAAATGTTGTCAATGTTCTTTTCCGGCTTAAAAAATGCAGACCTTACAAAAAAAGGATATTTTTCTTTTATCGTTTATCCTACGAATTTTTTTGTTTTCAACTACGTACGGATTGTAATATTTGTATGAAAATGAATATTGAAGATTTTTTCTGTTTTTAAAAATAACATTTATTAGTGATTATTACACGGATTAAATAGATTGATTCATCTAAATTTTTGGCAATAATTTTCTCTTTGAATTTCAAAGCTAGAGAAAATAAAACTGGACTATAAATGAAAAATCAGTCCGGAAAGAGGTCGGCAAGCAACCTCAAATGAAGGTTTCATATAGGCGTAGGTTTCCTTTTCATTAACCCTAGAAATGAGAAAAAATATAACACAGCAAATTTCATTTTTTATCGAAATTCCACATCATAAGAACATTTATTCAAGTCGTCTTCGTAAACAATCAGACTGAAGGAGAAGCTTCAAGAAAAGTGGTCTGAAGAACCAAACTCGCCCATTTTTTGTAGTTTTTAACTACTGACAACAGAAAAAAGTACTGTGGAACACCGTTAGGAAAATCTTCATGAATTTTAATGCACATGTACTGGGTGTCCACCCACCTGTGTGTCAACTGATAATAGCGGAAAGGAAACAAAAAATCTTACAAGACAATTATCATCCGAATTACATGTTTTTTTCTAAACGAAACCAAATGAAATTCCGCATCAGACAGTCTTGGCGCAATCTTGGATGCTTCTTCAATTATTCTCTTACTTAATAACAAAAGTTGAAGAAAAAAATTGAATTTTGAAGTGTACCGGCTCATGACAAATACTTGGATTCATTCAAAAATACCTATGAAACATGTAGCAGCTATTCGAGAAAGATGTCCAGTAGTAACGCAAATATTGAAATATTGATTAAATTTGTGATAAACAAATAAGTGATTGAAAAAAGTTTCGTGGGGATCGGCCGCGATTCGTCACTTAATTCGCACTAAATTTAAACAATTTATGGACAAAGGAGTTTTTTTAGTTGATTTAATGGTAGTTCATAAATAATTTCTTAATTTATAAGCAAGTCTCATGAACAATAACCATATCTGGTGTTCATAATGAAATATATAAAGTTTTTTTCTACGAAATTGATCATATATTACTCGGATCTGAAACTTTAATATCATATTTGGTCATCCAACAAAAATGGATACTTGTTTAAACAATATTAATTAACGATTGCAATTTTTGGCTGTTTTTGAACGTACAAACTTCGTTCTTTCTACACAATCAAGTGTAAATAACTAACTTCTAAATTTTCGAGGACATTTCGATGACAATAGATCATTTTCATTTTGAACAACAATTGTTTCAACAAATTTGAATCATGTTATGTATTTATGAAGAAAATTCCACTTTTTTCACGTACTATACTTAATAGCCAGTTGTTTAGCAACGACTTCTTTCTATGTATTGTTAACGTTTGATAATTGTTCAAACAAACAGGATTAAGAAATGAATTATTCGGGTATTTTTCAACATTTAAACTATGTTCTTGTAGCGTAATGAATTTTTAATAACATATTTATGAACTTTTTTTCGGATACTTCGAAAACTATCTAGTGCGTGCAATATGTGTGCCCCGTAGTATTAACTCCGTGTATCACAGAAGGTTATTTTCAAAATAAAGCGAACTATTCCGTGAACCGAATGAGAAAGTGGAGTAGTTATTAAGATTGTTTAACAAATCATCAATTGTTATCAACTGATAGCAATGAATTATTGAGAGTTATGTTGAGTTTTTTACATAAGAAAAATGCTTTTTTGATTTTCAAATACATTATCCTAGAAGAATTTGTTGATGTCATTTTTAATGGCAGTAAATAAGTGGATCCTTATCAATTTATCTGAAAAAAGCTTAAGAATCTGTTATTAACAGTTGACTACGCTGAAAGAAGAAAGTTTAAATGCTGAAGAAAAGCCAAATAATGCATTTGTTATTAAGGTTTGTTTAAGCAATTATAAAATGTTAGCAATTCATAGCTAGAAGTCATTACTGAAGAACTGGCTATTAAGACGCTAAGAAAGTGTGATTTTATTTGTAAACACACAACATGATAAAAATTTGTTGAAACAATTGTTGTTCACAATAAAAACTCTTGATTTCCATCAAAAAATTCCTAGAAATAAGAATATATTAATTTATAGTGGATTGCGCCGAAAGAACCAATTTTGTACGTCCAAAAATAGGCGAATAGTGCATTTGTTTTTTAATATTATTCAAAAAATTGTCCGTTCGTATTGAATGACCAAATATGATACTCAGGTTTCATTTACAGGTAATATATGATCGAATTCGTAAAAAAAATTTTGTATATTCAATCATAAATACCAGATATAGATAACTGTTCGTAAAACTTGCTTATGAAATGAGAAATTACTTGTGAACTTTCATTAATTCAACTCAAAAACTCTTCTTATCCACGAATTCTTTAAATTTAGTGCGAACCAAGTGACGAATCGCTGCCAATCCCCACGAAACCATTTTCATTCACTTATTTGCTTATAACAAATTCAATAAGTTTTTAAACATTTGCGTTGCTACTGGATATATTTTTTGGATAGTTGCTTCATGTTTCCTAGATATTTTCAGAACTAAAAGTGAAAATATAAAAATTCATCGCCACAGTTGAATATGGAATTCTCTGAGGTATTATTTGAAGAAAAACGTTCAATTCGGATAATAATTTTCTCCTGAAAATCAATTTGTTCACGGATCCTTTTTTTGCCCCACTGTGCGCCGCTTGTTACCACAAAACTCAAACTAACAGCTTTTACCAATTGCAACTTCTATTGAAAAAAAAATCGGGAAAACGGAATGAAACTACAGTTTCAGCACTCAAAAAGTATTGCACCATTCTTCTACCAGCGCCATTCATGATGAATTGTTATTAATTTTTCACTTAGAAAGTGTTAGCTAAACATGAAAACTTCAGAACTTTTTTTCACATTATTGGCACACGATATTCTCATTCGGTAAGGAATACGTTGACATCAACTTGCCGAGTAATTTTTGGTTGCTCGAACAATTATTGTTTGTTTAGAAATGTACGCTTTCCCTATAATTTTTGAGTCGACAATATTTTTCGCGATTATTGATACTGATAATCTACGTTAAGAATAAAAAAATAAAAATAGCCACAAGGTGTGCCAAATTACCAAATAAAATGTCAAATAAATATTTTGACTATATTTGAGAACAATTGGGTGTTATCATTTTCATGACTGTTATTCAAAATTATCATCCTGAACAAGTTTATTATATTTCAAATTATAGGCACTTGAACCAAAACATGCCTGATTAAGCTTGGAATGTCGATAAATCTTAAGCATCCTGTGAATAGAAATTTCAACTCTTCTCGATTCTTATATGATACTCTAATATAATACGATGATAATGTAAAATACTATATACTCGATCGGAACATACGAATCTTCAATAAAAACATGATATGTTTTGAAAATTGGAAGGTTAACTTCAAGAATTTCTAAGTCCCAAAAAAATATAGTAGGTATTTGCGAGTACACAACGAGCAATTTTTCAACGCCTGTCGCAAATGCTAATCATATTATTTTCTTGTAATATGTGATAATTTATTATCTGAATACCCCCCATATCTCAGCAGAAAAAAAGAGAACATTAGATATAAAAAAGTTTTATATGAGAACGCGATCGTGTAACATTTTTAACTTTATGGAAACAATAAGAAGCCAAAGCTATAAGACTTATAAATAGACTGCGGTTACATGATCCTGGATTATTCTACGACAGTTCCACCAATCATAATGTATTTACAGCTTATCACTTGAAAATGTGAAAACAAGAGCTGTTTGTCTAGGTGACTTTAGGCTCAGCAATTTGACCTCAATTTATTCACGTTGAAAATAATCCCTTTAATAATAATTGTTAACACACATCAGCACACAATTGAGAGACCCGATCTCTCGACGTTTTACTATATAATTGCAAAGTGACATAGAATAAATTATAAATAATATCAAACATGTCAGTATTTAATTAACCCAATTAATTTTTATAAGGGAAATGATTGATTACCATTTTGACCCTGAAGCTAATATAATCAAAAGTTGTTGTTATATTTTTTGAGGAGATCTCTCCGAAGTCGCTTGAAAAAAAAAAGATTCATAATTGCGTTTCAATTTCTCATATACTAGTTATAAGCTTGAGGATTAACGTTTCATTGAAGAAACTTCTCGTACGGTGAATTGTCAGCTCCTTTAATTTTTGAAGGCGCTCATCTACATCATCCCATTTTGAGCACCTGACCTTCTTGTTCTCCATTCTGCTCCTACATTCGCTCAACTTGTCCTCCAACCATCAACTCATTTTTACTCTTCTCTCTTCATTCCGCTCCTTCTTTCCTTTATGTCGCTGTTACTGGAAAGTGCTCAGAGCCTATTTCATTACCTACTTTCTTTTTATCTATTCTCTTCCTTATTCTTTCTTCTGCCAATTTGTAATCTATCTCCGTCTCTCCCTTGCCTATAAACTTCACTTCCCCCTCTTCATCTTCCTCTGTGCTTTCATTGCATATAAACCACCCCTCCTCTCCCAACACATTCGAAAGAGTTCAAACCTACCGGTCAAGTTTCCTGTCCTTTGACATACCGGCAGACACAATCGTAAAAACCTGTTTTTCGGGTTCAGGGGGTCTCAAAACGTGGACATTTGACATAAACAGGGGGGGACAAATTTTACACAAATCTAATACCTTCTCTGATGAGAATGTAAAAATGCGTCATCATAGTCATGTGAAAAATATTTACACTAGACGAAAACGTTTTTGGGGCATTCGCTATGGTTCCATAGGACGACCCTCAACTTTTTATAAAGAATGTTAAATGGATACCAACAAACAAACTGAAAATATTTATTTACTACTTTTTCATGTACACAGCTGACGAAAATCAAGTTGACACTTGTTTTATCTTGAGTAGTATAAGTGCTGTGAAAATTGATAGAAAAGATTAAATTTTTTATCTGAAATATCTTGAAATTACATGAGATTCTTTAATTTTGCAGAGATTTTCAATTTTGCGATGGTAGTGTACATATTTTTGAATTTTTAAATTTTGATGAATTTTTATGAAATTCAATGTCCTGCGCTTGAATTATTTTTGATTTGGCGCTACATTAAACAATTCTTTTTTTATTTTGACCTCATAAAATAATAATAATTTCATTGTCAACATTTTTAATGCGTAATTTTTTTAATGAAAAGTCTGCCCGCTTCGCGGGCACATTCTCATCGGGCGCTTTGCGCGACGCTTGCTACGCTCGCTAGCTTGAGCGCGCCTAGGGCGAGCGATTCGGTCGTAGCACTTCACGCTCAATGTTATATGTTCTTCATGATGAGTCGCAATTGTACGAATTGATTTTCAGAAGACAATTATGCTCCAAATTGGACGTTTTTCAAATGAAACCTAAGAAAATTCCGCAACGAATTGTCATGCCGGATTTTTTAATTCTTTTTTAATTTTTTCTTATATAATAACAAAAATGAAAAGAAATGACTTTTGAAGTGCACTGGTTTTTAACAAATACATAGATTTATTTCAAAATACATAGGAAACATAAAGAAAATGTCCAAAAGAGACGTCCAGTAGCAAACAAAATGTTTAGAAATTCATTGAGTTTGTTATGAACAAATAAGTCTATGAAATTGGTTACGTAGGAATTGGCAGTTATTCGTCACTTGATTCGCCCTAAACATGAACAATTCATGGGCAAAAGTAATAGTAGCTTGAGGTGTGGAGATCATAAGTTATTCTTTTCTCCACCAATTCATGTACCTATATTGCTATTTGATAAAATAGTAGTGATGAAAATACCATTAAGAGCCTCTTCCAAGAACTAACAAAATTTTTTAAAAATATTTTTGCTGGTGCTCAGGTTTCAAATTTTTCATCCCATATCTATTATATATATTTTTTTTATTGTATGTGGCAGGTGTCAAACTTTTGACTATCCTTACTAACAATGTTGAGGGGTACCATTATGCTCTTATATCTATCTGTTCCTAAGAAACGTACATTTCATGACTTTTACGACCGCCGAAAATCTTTTTTGTCACAGTCGTACATAAAATAAGGCTTTTGTCCATTGTATTAGCTGCAATTTTTCACTATTCTCTAAAACTAATATGTATATTCAAAAAAAAAAAAAAAGAACTACGAAAATCTCAATTTTACGTGAACTTGATGCTCGCAACCTCTACAAATTTTTTTCAAAATCTGAGAAAATTAGAAGAGTATTTTCTCACCCAGATGAAGAAACTGTCGCGATACGGCCACCGAAAAATAAAAACCAGTATTTTGTGAACCACCCTAATGACTGGTGAATATACTTTCCTCGAAAGCAAAGAATAACGTTTGTACGCAACGCAGACGTATTATCTTTCCAAAAAGTAGCAGCAATTTGAATAATACGAATTTCATAATTAGGTCATGTTAAATAACTAAGATGTGATAATCAGACTTTAATAATATTGAGAAACTACTAATATTTACCTGATTACGTAATTACTAATAGTGAGCTAAACTTAATTTTCATTTGTTGGCCTTCACAGAACTTTAAGACAAAATGCTCGTCTGAGTGAAGCTGGTATTAAAAAAGGGAGTCCTATTGTTTATTGGACGATAGTCTTATTCAAATTTTGAAGGGTAATTTTCTTTATTCCTGAGCTGTAATTTCGTGGTTTCAATTACTCATTCATGTAATCAATTATTGCTTCATATACAGGTTTCACTGACCTACAGCTTTCTACTACAAAAAGAATTATATATAACATTTTCATAAACGAAAAAGTGATTCGAACTGGATCATGAAATTATTGGCACGAATATGGACGATACAATATTTTATTGACAGAAATAAATTTTTCTTGTAATAGGAAAACGTACTTGATTAGGAAAATCTAATTTCTACATTCAAGTACATTTTCTTGAAACAAGAACAATTTTCTGGGTCATGGAAATACAGTATAGCTCGGATTCGTACAAATATTTTCTTAATTGAATGCTTATTTTTTCTTTGTATCCGCGAAATGAACGCAGTTTGCTATCAGAATGTGATAGTAAGAACTATGACATTGAAAATTTAGCAATTACAACTGAAGTTGTTATATAATTACAAGAATATTTACTGCAGATATAAGAAATTAGTAAATATATCTTTGTAGATTATGTGTTTTGTGCATGTGAACAGAAGTATAAGTATACCTGCAATTTAATCGAATTATTGTCATTCTTTGATATTCGCCAGAAACGTTTTTGAAATTAGAGGTAAGTGTCATTAGTCGCAGTTGTTGTACGATCAGCTTTCGAGTAAAATTCGAAATTTTGAAGTTTTATAAACTTTTGAGATATTTCTAAGCTAAGTTTATTTATTAAGATGAAAATATTGTTAAAACTTCTTTGCCCAAATATTTCTCTGCGAAAATAAAGCCTTTAGTTGCAGTGCTGAATGGTTGACTGAAAAAAATTGAAAGAATCTACTAATCACCTCTTTATTAGTTTATATTTCTGATACTGATCATTTTAAATTTCAACTTCGATTCACTGCTTCAAAAAAGTTCCCGCACAAAATATTTGCTGCTTCAAGAAAGAGAGAAAAAATATGAGATCAAGAATTTACAATTTCTGAAACATAAGAGGATTCCATTGATTCAAAATCTTAAAATATAATTATTATGAGAACAAATTAATGACACTGGCATCATTCGAACCAGGTTATATTATGAACAAATAAGAGTATCAGTTTGTCAAATTTTTGTTATTCCAAAATTATCCCTCAGAATTAATAATCGTTAATTTTTTTCTTAAGTAAGTGTACACAAGAAATCATAAGCTATTCTGTAAAAATAACAAAGGTACAATCAAAAATAATAATGTGAAGAATAATGCACAACATCAAAATTCAATTCTCATGACATCGTGTGATTGGAAACATGACCTGGTGCATTCTGAAAGTAACCTGTGTGACTATTTTCCACTAAAAAATTTCATGGCTGTTTTACCTGAAGACACTTTGGAATTGTTTCAATAAAAGATCTACGGACAGATTTTAAGGGTCGTTCAATATTACTGTTGGGTTGAGAACATATCATGGTATTTTTTGAGGAAATACTGTGTGACTATTTTTAATTTGAAAATTTTATGACTCTTTTATCAGAAGACTCTCTGGAATTGCTTCATTAATAGAACTAAGGGTTGTTCCTGAGGATTCTTGAGTGTCATTGTGGGGCTTAGAACATTACATCGAGATTTCTGAAAGTGACGTGTATAACCATTTTAATTTTGAAAATTTCTTGGCGATTTTAGATGAAAACATTTTAGGATTGTTTCGTTAAAAGTGATAAGGTTTTACTTCTTTGGATTGTTGAATTATATTGAAGGGTTGAGAACATAACCTGAAGTTCACTGACAGTAGCCTGTGTGACGATTTTAATTTGAAAAACTGTATGGCTGATTAAGATAAGGACGCTTTGGAAATTTTTCGTTAAAAGAACTAGGGCTGGATTGTAGGGTAAATTTATTTTGAGCTCGAAATTTCTTATCGCGCTAAACTAGCAAAAACTGTGCATACAAAGAATTTTCAACAATTCTTCAACCATTAGGAATTTTTTTGATTTAACAAAAATTTTAATTTTCATATCGAAACATCGAACATAAGATATTATCTGACCTCAGATTTTTTTTTTTTAATTTCAACCCACGAATTTTGTCTTTGTTTAAAAAAATTCGATTAATTTCATGATTTTTACTCCGCACTAATGCTGAGGTCTCTTCTCTTTATTTTGATAATTTAATTAAAATAACTTGAGATTGAAGAAAATTGTTTTCTTGAATATTTAGCAAAATTCATTTCAAGAAATGTATGACCAGTCCTGATTCTTGCTTGAAGAAAAAAACATATATATTAGGGTGATTTCTTTTATATTTTTTTTATATTACATCAAAGTATTATATGAGAATCGAGAAGTGTTGAAATCTTTCTCCATAAAATGCTTAGAATTTTATAATGAAATTTCATTACTTCACTCATTCATTCATTAATTAATTCATCACTTCACTATGAATGAAGTTTTGGAACGCGGACTATGTTGGCAACACTGCTCAACACTACCATTTTGTCATAACCTCAAAATTAAAGCTTCAAAAGAACTCTGGGGGCTATATTTGCGTCAATCAATCAGGTAAGCTATTATTTTCCCTCTTCTTAACAGGGTCGCGTAATGAAATATTTCCCGCGGTAGTGGAATAAAATATTGTGTGCGAATAATGGTCGAAGAAGAGTCCTCGAGCGTGTTAACGCGCTCTCGGAATCTTCTCCTTCTCCCACGAGCCGCACAATCTACTATTATTTGATAATTAGCACACCTTGTGGCATATTATTATTTCGAAAAATATAAAGCAAGTAATATGAAATTATTATTTTTCTTCAAAATAACCAAATATGTTATATATGGATTTAAACCTTTCAGATTTCATACTTAATTAATTTTTGGGGTTTCACAGTGGGTAAATGTAGTTCAATTGCAATAAAATTATTATTTTCGTGCATTTTAAATTTTTCTACTTTAGGAATCCAACATAAAAATAGTGGTCGGTATTTGGTTTAGATTTACTTTAAACAAATAACACAATTTTCAGAAGCGGAATTTTCCAAAAGACTAAAAATTTCCCTTAATCTTCAATATGAAACATCGTCCTTCATTTAAGAATTTCGAATTCAACATTTTTTGAGCCTTAATTTGAATTGCTACATCTCATATATGTTTTAATTTCGAAGTTAAAATTGAAGTGTTATAATGAAAGAAAATAATATATGCATTGCACTTGATCATTATTTCAAGCTTCTTCAATTCTAATTTTATTCAAAAGACCTTATTTTTTCAGAGACGAATTTCCTTTGAAGTTTTTCTGTAAGTTTGATAATTGAACAGAACTATTAATATATTGGAATAAATTTTTAAATCGGATGCCAAACCCTTTTCTTATTTGTTTTCCTAAAAAGAGGACATTTTTTTAAGTCTTGTATTTGCCGAAGTAATTAGGATAATTATCATTTTCTTTTTGATTCGGATGTGGGTTTCTTACTATTTTAATATTTGCAAAAAATATTGAAGAGTTGGAAATCGACAGAATGGTGACAGTTTCTTTGAAAATAAAAAGTTGTAGAATTTTGTTTCAAATGTTCGAGATACGATAAATAGTCAAAGAGCAACATCTTTCCTTTCTAGGAGTTTTACAAACAGCTGCTTTTCCATTTCTCGATAGTTTGCACCAGCTTTTATTCCTCATAGACTATGGTAGGCTTTGTAATAGTAAAAATGTCGAAAAAAAACTTCATCCCTTCAATTGAACGTTTCTCAATTTCAAAATGTCTAATACAACGTTCCAAGCAATTATCTATGTGTGTGTGTGTGTGTGTGGGTTCTTTAATATTATTGTGGGATCGAGAACCTAATTCGCAGTTTTCCGAAAGTGATCTGCGTGACTATTTTTATTTTGAAAATTTTATGTCTGTTTTAGATGAAGACACGCTGGAAATTTGTGGTTGAAATAACTAAGAGTGAATTTTAGGGGTTTTTGAATATCACTATTGGGTGGAGAACGACGTAACATGGACTTTCCTGATATAAAGTGTGACACTATTTTTTTGTCTTGAAGAAGACCTCACCACTGAGCTAAGATGACAATTTATGGATATTTTCATATTTCTAGTGATGCACTCATGTACATTATTAAATGTTACAGATCTAAAAAAAATCATTAGTTCAGAGCTTTAAAACTGAAATAGAATTAAAAACGGCATCAAATTCTTGAAAAAAGGTACTGTCATGAATTACAATAATAATTCCTGTATTTTAAAGATTGAATTTATCAATATTCTTCAGGATTACATGAACATAAAAAATTATTCCATCGGCCCAGAGATACAATAATACACTTCTAAAAGTGGTTAGCTTTGTCAAGCTTTATTATTTCATACATATATCAAATTTTTATAAGAGTTGATATCTTTGGTAAATAGAGTTAATCATTATGACCTCAATTGAAAGAAATCTTCTATTCATTGGCGACCCTGCAGATTGCAACAGCTCTTCGCTTAATGTCTCTCTCTCAAAAATTCATAAAGATCGAAATAAAATTCACTTTGTGGGAATTATAATGAAGATTTCTAGTGTTTGCACGGTAAGATGCATATTAAAGAAAAAAGTTCATTCATTAAAAAATATTTATTCGAAGGTAATTAAAATTTACATTACAAGCTGAG
>JAUMHM010072033.1:0-14032 GCA_032362435.1 Melikaiella ostensackeni
CTATAATCATATGTACCTTGCTTTCAGTCGCATTGGTAGTAAATAACATCAAAAAGGAAATAAATACATTATTTAATGATGATTGAATATAACATAAGGTAATTCTAAAAAAATTATATATATATATATATATATATATATATATATAAGGCGCGCGCGTATGCGCGCGAATATCATAGTCTAGTAAGTATAATAAGTTAGTACTTAGCTTATAAGCGAATGAATTAAATTTCACTAAATGCATATATTTAGGGGGCGGTGATGATTATTGATATCTCAAATTAGAGATTTAAAAATCGATTTTTTTTGTGAAGGACTTTTCAGTTTAGGGGGGCGTCGATCGATATAATATAAGGTTTTCACATCGAGATGCTATTCGCTCATACATTTTTTTCTGATGAGATCACTGAGTCATTTACGTTCGAGGTAACGTTAGATGAATGACAATTTCATGAAAGAAAAACATTCTATTCTCATTATTGAAAATGAAAATAAGTCTCACTTCTAATATTTTAAAATATGAAGGGACGGGCGACAATTAAAAAAGAGAAGGCCCGTAGCTCAAAAGAGAATTCTTTAACTAGAAAATCAAGTGGAGTAGGACGATGACTCTGAGAATCATGCAATCGATAATTGCGCGCGCCGACACAAAAGTAAGTGGTAATAGCGTGCAGGGCTAGGGGAATAAAATTTTTCAGTGTATGGTATTTCTTGTTTGACCGGGGAGAGGGCAGGTAAACAATTTTATTCTTTAACAAATTAAATTGTAATATTAACTCCCCATACATTTTTCAAAATCAAAGTAAAACGAATTTTCCGAAAAAAATATTTGAAGGAAAAAGTCTTCCTCACTTCAGTGTATGGAATTTCATTTTACTCTCTGATCTAGTGTATGGAGTGCTCCATACACTTCGTACAAACTTCGCCGCCCCTGATGAAGTGGGTCCATAGCAGAATGCGGGCAGCATTCTCATTCAAGAAGCGAGACGGATTTTCTTTCTTCCCAGAGGCTCTACGAGGCGAGACGCGTTTGGTCTCCACTCGTAATCGATTATTTAAATAAATCGAGAAATGATGAAGATGCACCGAGAAGAGCTGAAGTTCGAGTGCATGTTCCAATTATGGCACCTTGAATGCGAGTACCGATTCCACGTTTTCCCAATTCAGGAGATTCTGAGACAGAACAAAAGAACTCGGGATCGACTCATGATTTCCAAATGCAGAATGAAAATGCTACATATATCTCTCTCAAAGCGGCTTTAGATATTCTCCCTAAAACTTTTGATGACATAGAAAGCCACTGCGCAGCGCTTCACTACATTTTTGAAATTTTTTTTTGAATCAGGTCGTTATATAGGTACCTATATAGGTTCCTATGTCCCTTTCTATAGGACGTGCCATTTGGAGAATGTATAGATTCCTATATAGGATCCTATATAGGTTCCTATATAGCGACCTATGTAGGTATTTTTAGTACAGCCGTCACTGTAACCTTGCATATTGTTATCTTAATCTAGCAACAGGCCTAATTTGTTTTGGATGAAATAAACGCCGCTAGGGCCGTAGAATGGGAGGATAATCATGAAAAGGGTCTTAGTCGTGGTGATGAAGGTGAAGTCGGAAAGTCTAACAAGTCTAGTAACTTTAAAAATAAAGGGATAAGCCAGGGATACATTCATTGTAGATTCGTTCCGTATCGCGGCAAGGCACAATTCTATGCAGCAGGCGCGGGCAGGGGAGGTCACTGGAATAGGCGCGCGGATGGGTCTAGTAGAAGCAATGGTCAGGAGGGGGAGAAGCACATGTTGACACATGCAAAAAGATCCAGAATCACATGGTCGAATTTGACATGTCACCATTGGGGAGAAAAAAGGCACTAGATATGTGAGTGTGTCAGGTTTACTAAGGTCGAGGTCAATGTTTGTTTTAAGTGTAAAAAGAGGGGGCATTTTGCTCGAAATTGTACTAATGTTATTAATAATCAAATTACATGTTTCCGATGAGGTGAGGCAAAGCATATTGCAAAAAATTGCACACTAGAATTTTAGCCTACTAAAAAAGATAATCAGATTATTTTTGGCTATTGCAAAAATCCGGGCCACAAATATGAGGACTTATTGATTTTCAGTAATAGTGATGTCGCATTTTAAACTTATCTCAATGAAATTTATCTTCATTGAGAGATTCGTTCAATTTGCGTTTACTTTGTCCTGTCCAGTAAATTGCAATCAACAATATAAATTGATTCCAATACTGATAAGACCTTAAAATTAGCCATATCCATCTTAAAACTAAACTTGACGATGAATTAATAATAATTAATTGAGAATTGTGAGTTCACCCAAGGGAGAGTTGAATGCGAACTTTTGCAGTGATTTAAATTTATTTTTATAGATCTCTCACATAAGATCTATTTGAGATTAAGGCACACAATTTAATCTTTATTTTTCATGTCTCATGGCACAACGAGGTCCACATATTTAAATAAGGCGCAAAGTCGTTACGAGTGAGCACAATTTAATATTTATTTAATTTTAGCAACTGATTTGAAGATTCTCCTTATTTTTCTCCTTTATTTACTCGTATAACGCCAAACTTCACTCGCACAACGAGGTCATAATATTCAAATTGAGTGCAAAGTCGTTGCGAGTTCCGGTGCAGTTTTAGATTTTAATATAAATATTTTCCCCAATTGAATTTAAAATGATAAAAATATTATTTATTCTTTAATTAAAAATTAAAAATTCAATCATGCACAATAAGGTCTCCATCGTTAAATGGAGTGCAGAGTCGTTACAAACATTACACACATTGATAAATTGAATTTCTTGAAACCCCACACAAACTCACTTTAATTGAAGAAATCCACAAATTAATTTAAATAATTTCTCATTCGCAAGAACGAGAATCTCAAAAGAGTACGATCGAATGATTTTATGAGTCATCCTTTCGCTCCACCTAATTTTCCACTTTTCAGTCACGGGCGTATCAATTTTAATATTCGTCCTTCCGTATATAATTAAAAATTCCAAATAATGAAAATAGAATAGACCGTCTCAACGCCCCCCTAAACGGGCAGGTCTTTTATCTTTCAAAAGATCTATGCGTTTAAAACGGAAGAAAACTAATTGTATTTGAGACGTATTAAATTTAATTAATACTCATTTCTTTATGATCCTAAAATACTAAATTATAAAAATAGAGCGGACCATCTCAATGCTCCCCTAAACGGATAGATTTTTTTTATCATTTAAAAGATCTATGCCTTTCAAACAAGATGAAAAATAATTTTCTTAAATGACTGAATATTCATAACAGACAAAACAAAACAAAAATCTTTATATTATTTATGCTAATATATCATGTCGATATCAAATCCTTATATGTACATATATCGATTAATGCCCCCTTAAACTAAAAAGTCATTCACAAAAAAAAACGATTTTTTATTCTGTAATTTGAGATATTTATAATCCTGAGAGGAGAAAGAAATCCATAATCCTATCCTTGAAGATCGTTATCGGATGCCGAAAACTGCAGCTCAAGTATCCGCCTGCGATTCTCAGCCTGATCCGGGGAAGTTCATCTCCAAATAACCTGTAGAAGGAGTTTTTATCAGTCGATTTTTAGAGAAAGAGGATGATTCAGGAAATAATGAAAGTGATAGCGGAGTAATCGATTTCGAAGGAGATGGTGAAAGTTTGAATGATGAAATAGAAGTGATGATAGAGAAGGTAGCTGGATTTGTTGAAGAAAGTGAGCCAGAATTGCAGGAATGCCCGAGGGAGGCACTGGAACAGTCTGTAGTCCTCGGCACAAGAGCTGGCAGGTCATGGGATCTTGGTCAAGTAATTGCTATTGATAGGTCATGGGACGTGTAGATCCATATGAGAGTGTTGGAATTGGTCAGTCATGAGGCCGTGGTGGATTACGAATCTGTTCAAAACATAGTTTGGAGCAGGCTTTAAATCCATATGAAAGTGTTGGAGTTGATTGGTTATGGAACAGTGATGGATCACGAGTTTGTCAAAAGATAGTTTGGAGCAATCTGTAGATTCATATGAGAGAGTTGGAAGTAGTGAAGAGAAAAAGGGAGGAAAAAGCGCGGGCCCGCCAGTTAATTGAACAGGTTAAGAAATTGCATGATATGCGTGAGAAAATTGAGGATGAGAATAGTGATGTAATGAGTGAGGAGGAAGAAAGTGAAATGATAGGTCTAGTGTATGAAATAGCTGACAGAAATAGAGGAAAGTTCAGAACGCGGAGAGGGGTTGCGCGGGCAATGGCATCGCATGCTGGCTGTAGTACGATCACTGATCCGTTAATAAGATTTACAAAACGTCAGATCTGGACCCGAGATGATCAAATTTTACATTTTGTGTCGTGTGCTTGCATATTGAAGACACCAGTAGCGCGTGATTTTCTTGGTTAAGGTATGATTAAATCAGTGGAATTAAAGGTAAAGAAGCTGGAAGTAGAAACCGTAGTTTGTATGAGGAATGGAAAATATATATTTTTAATACATTTGTGAAGAGAAAATTTTATGATAAAGTTCACGTGAAAGACATAGAAGCCTGTTTTAATACTTTGAAAGACGCTCTAGAACAAATGAAATACCGAACTTTCAGTATTTCACGCAAGGTAAATCAATTTGATGAACTTCCATGGAAATGGATATTAAAATCTTTGAGAGCGCGTTTTTGAAAGGGCGATTTCAGGATCGTAATATGCACTGGCGAAGTGACAATTCCTCAAAATAACAATAGGGCTTAAATTATAGAAGAGTGTCATGACTCAGCAACGGGTGGACATCAGGAGTAGACAAACATTTCCGGGCGTGTATGTAAAAATGATTATTGGCCTGAAATGCGTAAAGGAATTCGTAATTATGTAAAGACGTGCGACTCTTGTCAAAGGAAAAAATTAGTGAAAGTAAAAACGCGACAACTAATGCAAATAACTGATACTCTGAGTAGATGTTTTAAAAACATGCAAATGGATATTGTGGGACCATTAACGCAGACTGAGTCTGGGAATTTTTATATTTTAATATGACAAGATTGTCTTGGTAAATATTTAGGGGTGATTCCATTAAGTAATAATAAAGCACCTACACTTGCCATATCAATAGCCAAGCACATTATTTGTATATTCGGATGTCTAGAATCGATTCAGGTAGATCGGGATAGTAACTTTACCAGCGAAGTTATGAATAGTCTTGCAAAAAATTTTCAAGTTCTAAAATTTAAGTCTCTTGCTTACTTTCCACAATCTTTAGGTGCTTTAGAACGTAGCCACCATACGTTTGTTGAGAACCTGAGACATTACGTGGAATATAGTATACTTAATGGGATTTGTGGTTGCCTTAACTAGAATATTTGTTCAATGATGATTCTTTACTGTACTTACCTTGCTACTTCCCGATACCTCGATGAACAGGTTACACTATTTGATTTAAAAAGTTGCTACACGGAAAAAATTTTTACTTGAGGAATTACAGAATTAGTTGCGATGTGGCGGATATGAGAAAAAATCCGTAATAATTACAGATCTACGTTTTTGTAAATTCTACGGAACTTTTTCTATGAGAATTAAATATAATTCAGATATAATTCTTGAACGGGACAGTAATTTTGGCAATGGAAATCTTCAAAATTCACAAAACCATAGTCCGTTAAGAAAAAGTGGAAGCTCGGATATTTCACAGAACGCCTCTCAAATGAAAAACACGGCTGAGTTCTGTAATTTCTACATCACTGCACCGTCGCTTCCAACGTGAAAAAAAATCCCGAGTTATATTTGATTTTCTTACTTCACCCTCGGATATTTTTGTGCCGTTTTTCACTGAAATGTTGTATAGTAACTAGGGTAGAGTACGGTAAAATGGCGGGCTTTGAATTAAATGTCATATAAATTATAATGTGATTTTGATGTGGTGCATTCTTTAAGGTCAAGCTCACATTATCAGTGAACACGTGTTATTTACTCAAATGCTGGTTTATTTCAGCAATATGAAGATTATAGAGTGAAAAGTATACAATATAATAATTCTAGTTTCGAAGAAAATACCTGGAAAGGAAAAGTCTGAACTTAGAAGAAATAAGTTTCGAACATTCAAAAATTTTTTATACTTGAACCTTAAATGTATAACCGATTTTACAATTTGAAATGATTACGACTTATTTATCCAAAGTTCAGATCTTGGTAGAATGAAAGAAAAAATCACCACAGTTTTGTAAAAAAGTCGATTATATTCGATGGAATATAAACCCAAGAAAATGTTATTATTTACACTTTTTTCCCAATATTTCTCAAAAAGTGTCAAAAATATTTCAACCTAGTATTGAATATTTGATGCAGAAATGTTGTATCTTTCACCCTATCTTAACAAAAAAAATAAAAAATTTTTTATTATGAAAATTAGATGATTGATTCTCGAATTTGTTAAAAAAATGTTTGAAACGAAATATTTGCTTTTCAAATTAATGATCATTCAAAACAAAACATACAAAAATTGTAAGAAAATATAAACAAATGTATGGGTAAAATTTCCACCATATGTGCGTTGATTAAAAATGGTACAACTATTACTAAAACAAATACTAACATGAATAAAAAGTAAAGTTTGGAAACAGACTTCTATTTGAAAATTTGTCAGAACGAAGATATACATTGATATTCAGAAAAACATGAAAATAATTATTGGAAAAATCCATTTTTTCGACCTTTTTCAGTTTTGAATTTTTTACCCTAAAACTAATAATTTCAAAATGTGCTAGCCGCTGGACCGGAAAATGACCAGGTTTTCTTTAAATCCAGAAAACGACAGGGAGTTCAGTAGTTAAACAAATGTAAACGTCCGTTTGAAACTTCATAAACTATTTTCAATTTTGAAATTTGAAATGAATAGACTCATAATCGAACTCTTTGATTCAATTTCAAATTATACACGTTCAAATATTGTTTCAGTTTTAAATATTCCATTTTTAATCCATTGCGAATTGAAATTTTTTAACTAAAAGAAGGCATTTTTTAAATATTTATTAGTACTTGGCTGTTTATTCAAAATAAGCAATTATAAATCAAATATTAAAAAGTAAACAATTTGAAAGTTAATTGTTTCAAATAGAAAGTCTTGAATCGTTAAGATTTCAGAGTGCAGAGTTTAACCTTTTGAGGTAAGAATTTTAATTATTTCATTTAGCTGAATTTTGAAATTGCAGGTCAAATTTTTTAATTTTAATTTTTAAATAACAACTGAACAATTATTGATTGCAGACGACTTCAAATTTGAAAAATGAAACCTATAATATTCAAAAAGTGTTTGATTTTAAACGATCAGTTAAAAAATGTTCAAGTTTTGATGTTTTTAACTTAAAATGGCTTCAAAATTATATCATTTCCAGAATTCAAGAATGTATTGATTCATTTCTCCATTTAGAGCATGGAAAATGAAAACGTGGATTCATATGTCATTTCATTCAAAAATACTTCATTGAATAATATAGAAAGCTTTCATTTTGTACGCGTAAAGTATTCAGCATTTCAAATAGCAAAATTTTCATCTTCAATTTAAAAAGTTTAAAATTCAACACTCAGGACGATAATATGATCGGAAATTCACTAGATTAAATCAAAAAAATCTTTGACGTTCATTCTGGCACTAGTAAACAGATCGATTACCTGCCCCTGGTTTTGGTTCCTAAATTTCGAAGATTTCACAGCTTCTGATTGGTTAGCAATAAATCGACTACGTTCAACTTGTCACGCGCTTTCACTATGGAATTGTTTAATTTAAAAATAATAATTTGACACGGAAAATGAAAATTTCTATCTAAATTGGTGACCACATATTTTCCAAATCTGCTCACGAGTTCCCGGTATTTTCCCGTATTCTTCAAGGTATACAAGATTCCAGGCGAATTCCCGGATTTCCCGGGTCGCTAGACACCCTGATATTATAATGTTGAATTTCACACTTTTTCATTTTGAAATTGTAAATTTAAAGAAATGAATTCTTTTCAAAAATTAAAAAATTACAGTTTGTTATTTAGATTCGTGAAATTGAATGTTTTCAAATTTAAGCATGCTCTATAACAGTGCATTAGGTGCTGCTTGTCCTAAAGGTCATCTAATATGTAAATATAGGCACAAAATGGTCCTTATGACAAGTGGCGTTTGATGCACTGTTGTAGAGCACGCTTCAATTGTTTAATTTTAAACGTTTGAATGTGAGACGATCTAATTATAAAAGTTTTATTATAAAGCTATTGGATTTGAAACTTTTTTAAGTCAGAACTTACCATTTCTAACATTTTCCATTTAAATTATTTGAAATATTGAATTTTGACTCTTAGAAGAAAAATATATTAGGATTAAATTCTTTTGTTCCATGCTGCTTCGGTTAATGTTCAGTATAGCAGGATCCATTTCTAGAGTACAAATATTTCTTTCTAGTATTGGGCTTGTAAAGAAATATATTTTTGTTGAATAAAAAAAATTTAGTTTATAGATTGATACAACAATCTTTATTATTTTACTCGAACTGAAATATAATTTCCAGTTTCGAAAATATTTTCAATAAAAAAATTTAACTTTTAAGAATTTAAAATGATTTTCAGGAGGTAACATGTCAGAACACTGAATTTGAGACTCAGTGAAAACCGGGACGCACAATACTGACACACACTGACGCAACTTTACTGTCCTATAGCAACTGTGTTTGCGACACACACATGTGTAGGTTCCAGCTGCCGCCTACAGATGGCGCCACTATTACCATTAGTAAATGAACGACAACGGTTTTACCGACAGTCGGTAAGGTAGGTCGCTGACATAAAATATTGGCTTGATCGATATGGATGGTCCCTGTTTTACCGGCCGAACCACCATCCACTCCCACGTCTTCACTAAACTTCCCTAGGAACTTGAAACTTCTGGAAATCGAACTTTCTGGGAACATAGTCGTCTGGAAATGTTGATGGATGAGACCTCTAATGATTTTCCGTACACTGGAGTTTCTAGAAGTTTTGCAACATGAGGAGCTATGACATTTAAAATTGTCTCTGTCATCAAACTTTCTGGAAACATGGGATGTGATCTCTCTTAATCAAAGTTCCGAGAATGCGCGAGACCTTCAAGGAAGCTATTCCTTTCGAAATTTCCAGCCTTGAAGTTTCTGGATGCATTGCTTCTATCTGTCCTGTTAGAAAGATCCATTGACGTTTCCGGATGATTCGACGCTGAAGTGTATAAATGCGAGAGCGCACGCCACATAGCAAATCAGCATCATACGTATGGCAGTACCGCTTCGGTTATTGATTAGTAATTACAAGTGAGATAATCAAGTTGTTCCTTATTATTGAAAATTAAGTATCTTAACTTTAATAATATTATTCAATTTACAAATTTGAAAATTGGGAATAATTTGAAGTTACTTGAATGAAAAAAGTGATTTATATTAATATTTCCTAGAGCGTGAAATGAAAACCAACGATGTTTCTCCGGTGTAAGACGGGTCGCTACACTACAGGCTTCAGAAAATCTATGACCCCGACGATTCAAAAACCTAACATTACAAAGTATGGTTTATATCTGTGCTAAGTTCCCGACAGTCGATAACGGTTCGTGTCTATGCTAAGTTATAACTGGTTGATACCAGCACTACATGGCGTGAAATTCAACTCATCCTTAAACAATACTCAAAGTGATCGAAATTTTGAGTAAGCTGAAAGGAATTCATAGTTCGCTCAACGAGGTGAGTCCCTGTTTTACCGCTTTGGCTGCAGAGCAACCCCCTGCATCAGCCGTGTATGTGTATGTAGTAGTAGTTCTCTTAGCGTCCGGAGGGGAAATAGCAGTGGAACTAATCCGACAGATGGCGCTCCGATCAGATAGGCTAGCTTTTGGACTGCCATGCATCAGAGAAATTTAAAAAAAAATTAAAAACATCATGCTGTTGCCAAATAAAAATAAATAAAAAATAAATAAAAAATAAATAATGCAAAAATAAGAGCAACTGTGTCTAATAATTCTAAAAGAGTCATGGGAACATGTCGTTTAATACCAATAAAATTTAATTTTAAGATGCATATGAAAACAGTCCGATTTTTATATTTTTATTATTAACTTTGTTAATATTATTGATTATATATATGAATTGTTCGAGTTTTTGAAAATTGTAATCAATAAATATAAAATATTCAAGACCTCGATGACAAAAATATGTAGAAAAAATATTTTTTTTTAATGACTGATCAGAATTACAAAAAGATATGTTTCTTTCGTTTACTTTAAGTATAATTATAATTATAATATGCATAATATCAAATTATATGAAAAATATTACAATTTTTTCAGGGAATAATTTTGTAAAAGTCAATGACAATACTGATTAATGGAAAAATACATTTATTTTGCACTGAACATTATATGCCTTCTTTATACATTGATATATTATATATTAATGAAATAGTTCTTTAAATAATTTAATTGTTGCTTAGCCTTGATAGCTTCTTTCTAGCAGCATTTAATCTCATACTTATTCGAAATAAAGAGAATATAATCTCTTTAATAAAATACGTACTGTACTCATGACAGTTCCGTCGGGCCCTCTAATCTCCGAAGTATGGTTTATATCTGTGCTAAGTTCCCAACAGTTTATAATGGTTCGTGGCCATGCTAAATCATAACTTGTCGATACCAGCAGTAGATGGGGGTAAATTTAACTTATACTTAACTAATACTTAAAGTGAACGAAATTTCGATAAAGCTGGAACTAATTCATGGTTCGCTCAAGGAGTTGGATCCCTGCAAGACCGACCTAGTTGGAAGGTTCCAGAATGTTAGAAGTCCCTGTTGGTAATCGGAAATCCTAAAAACATATGTGAGATAGAAGACTCTCATTTCTTGTTTATTCAAAACCTAACCTTACATTACAAAGTATGATTTATATCTGTGCTAAGTCGCCGATAGTCGATAACGGTTCGTGTCCGTGCTAAGTTATAACTGGTTGATACCAGCACTATATGGCGGGAAATTCAACTCATACTTGAACAATACTCAAAGTGATCGAAATTATAAGTAAGCTGAAACGAATTTATGGTTCACTCAACGAGGTGAGTCCCTGTTTTACTGTTTTGGCTGCAGAGTAACCAGCCAGTGATTACAAATGTGATAATTAAAATGTTTTGTTATTGGAAATTAAGTACACTGAAAGTCCCTAATAAGTCAGTCTGCAAAACGTTCATCCTAGAATTCTACTAGCTCGCATCGTTGGCGACGGATTCTGAGGGTATGAGCGGGAGGCGTTGCGAGAGCTGTGACGTTCAGCAGTTCCGTTGTTACGAAGCGGGCAGTCTGTAAACTCGCGTGCATATTTCGCATTTATTTTCAAATACACGCGAAAAATTCTCTTTTCATTAATTAGTCTTCATTATCAAAAAAGGGTCCATACCTTATGATAGCAAAAATCTACATTTGTACAAAATTAAGTTAATTAATATCATGTATTGATACTAGAAATAGTTCATACGGCCCTGATTGTTGACGTTGGAGTCGCTCCGCCATATGTCCAAGGTCATTTTAGGCGAGAACCAAAGTCGGACTTCAATGGGACTTTCAGCATATTTTACCTTTGCACATTGAAGTAAATTTAAAAATTTTAAGTTCAAAAATAATTTAAATCCACGGGGATAAATGAGTGATTTATCTAAGTATTTCCGAGAGCAAAAAATTCTAAAATTCAAACCAACGATGCTTCTTCCCAGGTCCGGCTCGAGAAAAGCTGGGACCCTAGGCGAGTGATTCTTTTTGGTGCCCCTCCCCCATCCCCCTTCACCCCGACCTTGTATAACTTATTAATTATCAAATTTACTATCTGTCAATTGAAAAAATTTTGATAATTAAATTTGAGCTTCACATTTTATAGAAATTTTGGAAGGACAATAATCAAAATGTGAAAGAACAATAAGAATAATAACAATATGCATTTACTTTTGAAACTTATCACAATTCTAATGGTAACAGATCGGCAACCTTGGATTAAAATCAAGTTTTAATGAAATATTTATATTTCTATATATATATTCTCCGTTCAAAAACAAATGTGTTACGAAATAATATCACGAATAGTGTCACATTCGTCAGTCAGAGACCTTATCACTATCAAATTGTCATTTTTCGCGCTTTCAACTTAGCGAAAGATGATATAATTTCACCTAAATCTATTTTTTGCGCAATCTCTTGTTCTATGGATAGAAATGCTAAACCTACGAGCCTTTCTTGAGCCATGGTCGAACGCAAGTATGTCTTAATCAATATTAATTTTTGAAAGCTACGCTCGCCACTAGCAACCGACATTGGTACTCTTCGTGCAATGGTTTGTAATTCATCACATAAATCGAAAGCATCTATATCTTTTAAATTATTGAAGGTTAAAACTTTAAGAAGTTCATGTTCGTAGAATCCGCCAGCGATAAGTTCGTCTTGATAGTCCTCGAGCTTGTACATCATTAGAATGGTGGGCAAGACTTTCAAATCGCATGAGACTAGTAAATACAAATTTTTTTCATTTCTTTGTTCTTTAAACTAACATAATTCTTTTTTGTACATAAAATTTGAAACTTTTGACACAAGGTGATTTCACATAACACGAAACACATTCAGCAATGGTATTAATGATAATATCCTTTGTACGTTGGAATGGCATAACACTCTGTTCTAGAAGATACCAATCAAAGTACAGTAGAATGGTGTTCAAGTAACCTTGAACAATTTCTCCTCTTCAGGATTCGATGTTAAACTTGCATGAGGATGACTGGCTAGCAGTTCCATCGATGAGGCTAACTTTCCATCTTTTCGAATGCAGCACTGCTGATGATTTGCATTGTGAATGATGAACTCAGATTGTGTGTAGTGGAATGCAGCTCTTGATTTCGGGTTGTATAAGACAATGTTGGTCCAACCGAAGGCTTTCAGATTCTGAGCGGTAATCCCTAATATTAACACCTTATATTTTTTTCACAAATTTAATCGAATTTTAGTATGCGCCATGATATCTCATACAGAGATCACCTTCAAGACGGGCTCTTTTTGTTTCCAAAAACATATTTTTATCTGCTTCTAGAAGCTTAGACACTCTCTGAGGTAGAAAGACACATCGTTGAGTTGCATTTTTCAAATTTCGCGTAATCTCATTTCTTTAACACTAGATAGATAAGCATTTTACGTATAGGTCAAAATGAATCAGCTTTAATTTTGGTAAAATAATATTTAAGAAAAAAATATAATAAATGAGAGAATTAAAAACAGGGACAAGAAAATCTAAAGTTACAAACAAGGTATACATATGTATCTGAAACATTAGATTAAAGTTTCTAGAAGCTTCAAGATTCCCCTAGTTCACATATGTTTCTAGAATTTTTGATTGCAAACGAGGACTTCGAACATTCTGGAACCTTACAATTAGGTCGGTCTTGCAGGGATTGAACTTGTTGAGCGAACCATGAATTCATTGTAGCTTTCTCGGAATTTCGATCATTTTGAGTATTTGTTAAGTATAAGTTGAATTTACTTTTATATACTGCTAATATCAATAAGTTATAATTGAGCATGTACACGAAGCATTATTGACTGTCGGGAACTTAGCACAGATATGAACCATACTTTGAAATGTGAGGTTAGGTTTTTGAATAAACAAAAAATGAGAGTCCTCTAGCTCACATATGTTTCTGGAATTTCCTATTATCAACAGGGACTCCTGAAATTCTGGAACCTTCCAGCTAGATCGGTCTTGCAAAGATCCAACTCAATGAGCGAACCATGAATTCGTTTCAGCTTTCTCAAAATTTCAATCACTTTGCGTATTAGTTAAGTATAAGTTGAATTTCCCATCATCTACGAGGGTCATTCAACAAGTACTTAGCCTCACCGCCCGATGGCGCTGCTATTACGACAGAGTTTTACCATCGTGCAGTACATTCTTTTAGTAGCCTACTGTCAAAGTTTCAGTCAATTCCCTTCATTAGTTTTG
>JAUMHM010072043.1:0-14032 GCA_032362435.1 Melikaiella ostensackeni
CCTATTTCATCTTGACTCTAAATAGCCCCAATCGCGTAATCTGAGGCATCAGTTGTAACGATAAAGGGTTTGCTAAAATCTGGGTATTGAAGAATCGGGAATGTGGTGATCAAATTCCGTAATTTCTCGAACGCTTCTTGTTGGGAATCGTCCCAATGGAAATTAATGCCTAACTTGGTAAGTATGTTCAAGGATTTAGCCAATTTAGCAAAATCGGGTATGAATCGTCGGTAACACTCGATTAAGCCAAGGAACTGCTTGACATTCTTACGTGTTTTTGGGAAAGGACATCTCTTGACAGCTTCAATTTTTCGCGGCTCCGGTTGTATTCCATGCTGTGTGATAAGATGACCTAAATATGTCATTTCCTTTTGCAGAAAATGCCATTTTTCAGCTTGAAGTGTGAGCCCTGCGGTTTGAAGTCTGCCCAAGAGTTTTTTCAATTTTTCGGAATGTTCTTCAAGTGAGCTTGCATATATGACGATGTCGTCCATATATACGAAAAGCTGTTGACCCTGCAGACCAGACAAGACTTGTTCCATAAGTCTTTGAAACATGGAGGGAGCAGTTTTTAATCAAAAGGGCATTCTTTTATATTCTTAATGCTCACACAGACTAGAGAAATCGGTCTTTGGCTGAGATAAAAAAAAAACATGATTTTCATGAGTTTTTTATGATCTTCACCATGAAAATTGAATTTGCGCCTATTTTTACTATTATTTTCTGAGTACATAAGGGTGAGCTCTAGGGTAAGATTAATTTTTTTCATGGGACTTCTCAAGTGCGTTAAGCACTCTAGCTCGGTTTCAATTGAAACAGCTGTGTTTATCGCGGCTTGTGGGTTGTTTCCGCGACGATTTTGCATTCTTGCTTCTATTTTTTTCTTTTAAGCCGCGAATGCAACATGAGACGGCGTTTTGGGTGGCGCCTAGTTTCATTCTGGCTATAGCCTCTCCTGGAAAACCCTCATTAATAGCTCCCATAATACGTCTCAAGAATTCACTAACTCGAATTCCGTAGTGTAAGACAGATTCATTTTCTGCCTATACCACACTTGATATTTGAGCCTGAAGTTGACTCAGATCCCTTTGTGGGCTAAATGCAGTTCGGATTGTGTCGAGTAGTGAGTCCAATGAATCTGGCTCGAAGCTATTTTGTAGATAGAGGGCGGCATTACCAACGACCTTATCTCTTATGAGGGTCAGAAGGAATGGCTTGTCACCCGGGTGTACTGACTGGATTAGAATAAGAGCACTGACACTGCGCCGATTATTGGCGCCCTCCTCTAATATTCCTTATATTTTGAGAAAATGCGAACATTTATCTTATATAACTGATATCAGTACAAGTCATCTATCATTTTTACGTATAACTATATCATGCAACTTACGCAAAACAGTGTCCAAAACAAAATCACAAAATAAGGTGTTCATTACGTAATTGTCAAAAGACGGTGTATATTGTACAATGTACATATAAAGAATAAATTAGAAATAAAGTTATAATTCATTACTCTGAACTGTTAACATTGTAACACGATATCGTCAATTGATTCTTTTGAATAAAAGATGTCTATCTGCTGAAAATGACCGCATAATGAATTCGTTTAATATGTCTGTTATCAATGCGTCTTTGTATTTTATAATTCATACTTTAATATCTTTTCATATACATCTTCTCCCAAAAACATACAGCTAGAGTTCCAAAATATCGCTTGTGCTCAAAAAATTACTTTTGCTCACTAAATTGTTTTCAACCACGCAGCTTTCATGAATATTTTATATAGTTGGCAAAAATCAAACTTCATTTTTTTCACTAATGTGAAAAAATTCATTTTAGTACTCTTAGAACCTAATTACAGGATAACAACGTCATTTTAGTATTCTTGAAACCATTTATGGATGATTCTTCTGGTGCTTAAAGGTGAGAAAAAATTGACTGGCTACTTGCAGATGTTTTCAAACTTGACTGGATGAGGGTTCAAGTTGTTAAGACTGGAGATTTAATTTCAGCACCTCAAAAATCGACGATTATTACGAAAAATCTTCTTTATATCTCATAATTACCAGAGAATTTCAAATGCACTTTGTAAAAGTGAGGTTATATATCCAGTAGGACGTATGAAAACTGTTTTTCCGTTTGTTACCTAAGATTTGACGAACTTATTATTAACAATTCATATACTGTTCATTTATCAATTTTTAGAAATTATTATTTAATGGCAACTTCAAACTTTTCCGAAGTATATATATAGTAACCTACGAGTTAGGAGACACAGCCTGGCAACAAGCAAACTTGCGATCTCCTGCGTGAGACCTAACAAAAAAGTTGCATCACACAGGAGCGCAAGTAGAGCGGAGACTCCCCTAGCTCCCACTACAGACTGGACCGCGGATCGTGGGAGGAAAAAGTTGGACACAGTCGAGAAAAAGGGAAGCGCTATCGAAAAACGGGAGTTGAGAACGAACGACAGAGGCGCAAAGGTCGGAGAGGGAACCTTGGGAGCAGGCTAAAGATTTATCTTCTAATCTGATTCCATACCTCCCTCTAGAGTGGAGACATTCAGAGTGCTAGGAGTTTACTCCCTTCATTTTAAATCTCTTTGGAAAAAGGACGAGTGTTTTTAAGAGCAGACGGGAGATTCATCTCCCTAACTGGTCTACAAAAAACCTATTTTCCTTAAAAGAATCTGTGCGATATCTGCCTTCATATCTAACTGTCTCAAGAGAATCTCAAAGCGATAAAAATTGACTCTTAGAAAGATTACCTACAATTTTAGAATTAAACTATACGCGTACAGCTATAGCTGAGTATGAAAGGAATATTTTGGACTCACGGTCACTTCACTACAATTGACGAACAAAGTCAAGGCTTACCGAGACATTTGGTCTAAGGAATTGAATAGAGTGGCTTATCACCTTTCAGTCCTCATTTAGCCACTTATAATCAGACGAGGAGTTCACTTCTCTAACTGGTTAAGAAAGTGGGTAAAGTTGGATGGAAGAGTAAAATAGAAATATCTCTGTCTTACACAACGAAGGATTTAAATCCTGAACCTAACTAAATGGAACGCCAAGGTGAAGCGAGCTTGGAGATTGTCTTTCTCCCTTTTCCTATCCTTGTCCAACTTGCACCAAAAAAAGTGCCTACCTGTGGTACGAGCAATTCTCGGCCCAGCCTGAAGTTTGAAAACGTGCTCGAACGCCTTGTGAGAAATACCAAGTGTAAATAATTAAATATATGATATAATATATAATAATATATAAATATATAATACGTAAATGAATAAATATCATAAATTGTAGGTAGCCTTTAGATGTACTTCCCTTTTTGAGAATAAAATAAACTCGTTGTCCTTGCTTTGCAAACAGTCTCTCTCTAGAGATTTACTCGCGAGCAGAACGAAAATTAAGACCCAGAAAGAGATTTAATCTCCAGACAGTACAAAAGTTTGAGAAGGAAGGCAATTCCTTAGATTTGAAAGTGTACAAAGTTAGAGAGATCTTAATTGAAAAATGAAAATTGATTGAAGAAGCATTAAAAAAAATTAGATAAAAATAGATTGACGATGATGTTATTTTCTCGTGTTTAACGTTATATTGTGTGCTAAGAATCTTACGACTCGAGAATTTATAAATAATTATTTGACGAATATAATCTACGTGTTAATAGTATTATGAATTCTAACTAAAGGATTAGGGACCTGTATGTGAAATATAGCATAGGGCAGGCTTATTGAATAAACTCCATTTATCACATTTGAAATCTCATTCTTTCTCAATGAGAATCCCACATTTCTTATAATTGACTATCAAAGATTAATTGAGAATTAAGATATTTCAAACAAAATTGTTTATTTAGTTTACCGACTAAAAGTTAGGGGTTACAATTAGCGTCCAACGTGGGGCATGCGAGTCTAAAAAATAATAAGATTTCTTCATTCAAATATTAAGTCCAATGGACAAAAGCAAATTGATTGAAGCATTCTGCAGAGGCGATGAGAGTTGTAAACGAGTGTATTTACCACCCCCTAGGAGCCAGAAAAATGTACCTCAAGGTATGGCTAAACTAGACAAGTGGATACAAAAACGAAAAAGAGTAAGTGGGAATGAAAGTGCGCGTGATAACGTACAAAACTGAATAAAAAGACTATAAGTTAATTAGGAGAAAAGCGAGATTTTATCGTGAAGATTCATGAACTAATATCTCAAATTCTGCATATTGATAGAACGGTGCTAGTGTTTTCTTTTCTTTTTGGGAACTTTTTCTTTAGACAAGATGAGTAAAACAAACCTCCGATCTTCAAAAGCAATGAAGGAATTGTCCAGCGAAGAAAACAATGAGCAAGAAGATTTATATGGGACAATCCGAAACGTCACAATTGAAAACAAGGACTATCCTGCGATTCCACGATCAACACATGAGTCAAACTCCGAGCAGATGTGGATTCTGTTCAACCAAAGACTCGAGGAACTCGAGAAGAGGAACAAGAGGATACTGGAAGAGGAAAAGAGACATCGGGATCAGCAAATGGCAGGAAAGGATATAGTCCCGCAGGCCAAGTTTACGGCACTGGAAACTGGCATTAGCCGCTCACTGGAGGCGACAACAAACATCACACAGAGAGTGTCTTGCTTACTCTCATTAGTCTACATTCACACCTTTTAATGAACGAAAGAGACAGACAAGGTCTGTTCCGCCGGTCCTAAAAACCGCCCAGGCCAGAGTAACCGAGCGTATCACGGATGACCTGAACGCAAGATCAAGCCACTCTGCTGCAAACGCTAAGCCCAGTATAAAGTATGTGTTGCCGGAATTTAATGGGGAGGGCAGCCCCATAAAATACCTACGGCAACTCAAACAATATTGGGAGGTGGTACGCCCCAGAGCGTGCGATTCCAAGTATCTCATTGAGAAGTCTCTATCAGACCCGTCCAATGACCGGTGGCTCATAGTTAAAGACAATATTACCGACATTAACACATTTGCAGCGAAATTCCAACAACGCTTCTGGAACGAACATTCGCAACATGACATCCGGAAGAAGTTGGAATTTGGAAACTTCCAGTCTGGAAAGGATAAGTCAAGAGCGGACTACGCCTCTCGAATGTTCGCTGAGGTCAGTGAACTGATACCGACCCCGGAGCAAGGGGAGGTAATCAGAAAACTCACCCGGCACTACAATAACGAAAAAAAAAACGCTATTGTAGGTCGTGGCATCAATCAATGCGAACAATTAATCGAACTTTTAGAGGAGTTTGATAAAATCGGAAATATAAATACCGGGATCCCAGAAACAGAAGAGGTGAAAGACAAACCGATTTCCACACTCGACAACAAACAGGGTAATAACGGCACGTGGAGACCGAACTACCAAGAAAATAATTATCCCCGATTTCAAAGAAACAATAATAACAATTGGACCTCCTAACAAAATGGTGGAAGAACAGGCGTAAACACAAGATCGAGACCCAATACAAACCCTGGGGGGCAGCAAGCCCGTATGAAGGAAACTCATGGCGGCAGCCGCCCAATCAGTCTCGGTACAAGCTGCAACACCTGGAACTCGAGTCACCGCAGGAGGGAAAGGGAGCGAGTCACTCGCTTGAAGAATCGCTACAGGAGGCGGGAAACGAGCAGGAGCCACGTAAATGAAAAATACAATTCAAAACATTGACATGGTACCTGAGATCACATACGTGACACACATGCTTACAAATACACGTAACGATCTGATGAAGGAAGAAAATGAAGTGACAAAAAAAGACGGTCAGAGTGCTACACTGCCAACATTCAAATTGCAGGTATTGTCACAAAAGCACACATTGACAAAGGTGCAGAAGTGACCTGTATATGGGAAGAGTTTCTCAATGGAAACAAAGAGAGATTTAACCAATATCCGTGCTTGCCCTTAGCAGATGTGGCCGTGGCAGGGCCCCTGGGGGGCAAGGCAGTGCGCCTCAATCAACAAATTAACGCAGACGTACAGCTGCTTGGTACGGTAATTCAATTGGCATTTCTGGTAATGCCACGCCTTTCCCGTACATGTATTATCGGGATCGATGTATCAGATGAACATCGCACGAATATCGACCTCGATAAAAAGACTCTTAGCTTTCCATATTTAGAAGGGCAACCCTCTATCCGAATTCTACAGGATGAAAGCGAAAACAAGCAAGAGGGAGATTACAATCTTTGCACAATAGAGTCTTCAATGGACAAGGATACTACACGGAAAAAATGCAAAAGGATGTACGCGAAAAGGATAAAGAGCTCCCTTTAAATAACAGCAGAAGAAATAACGGATAAAATCGGAGAAAATCAAGGATTGAATGAAAAATAAAAAAATAAAACTTGGCGAAATCCTATGGACACATCGTCAAGTATTTCGACGAGAACAAGGACTTCTACGAAATTGTCAGCATGTACTCAAAGTGCGAGAAGGACAGCCCTTCATTGATCGCAGCTATCCCATACCAATGGCACATAGGGAGAAAGTAGATGACGAGATCCAATGTATGATGAATCTAGGCATTATACAGCAATCCAGTAGTCCTTATATTAACTTTATAGTGCCAGTCATGAAGAAGTATGGAACCATACGTCTTTGCCTGGACGCTAGAGAACTAAATGAAATTTTGATTGAAAACTGGGAGTGTCCCGAGCCTGCGGAAGTCTTCTTTCAGAAATGCAAAGGAATGAATGTCATGTCCAATCTGGATTTGGCCAGTAGCTTTTGGCAGGTGCCATTACACCCAGAGTCGAGACAATATACAGCTTTCCAGCATCGTGGGCGAAGCTACGAATTCCAAGTCGTGTCATTTAGCTTGAAAACGAGCACTGCCGCACTCGTATGAGGCCTTGACTACGCACTGCAGCGAGCAAATTATCTTCTTTGTCGACGACACTTTAAGCACCTCGGAATCCAATGAGCAGCACCTCACACACCTCGATAAAATTTTGGGAAGATTATAGAAAAATAACTTCACTCTTAATTTAAGCAAATCACATTTCTTCAAGAGACAAACAAAGTTCCTTGGATTCATACTAACAACGGAAGGCATTGAACCAGATCCTGAGAAAATAAGCTGCATTCACGATTTTCCAGCGCCGCGAAATGTGAAACAGCTCAGAGGCTTCCTGGGACTTATAAATTTTTATTCTAAGTTTAGTGACAAGCACGCTGGATTCTCGCCACTCAAGATTATAAGATTAAGGTCGAACATCTACCTGGGAAAGAAAATGTCATGGCCGATGTTCTAAGTCGACTTTACGATAGCGAAAACTACAAAAAAATCGTGGAGAAACGCGAATCACTATCAACGCATTAGATTATCAATGGACATCGGAGGTCGAGCAGTGTATAAGGAGCATACCACAACGAAAGAAGGAAGATAGAAAAATCTTGCAACTCAGGAAGAACATTGAGGAGAACTCGAAAGAGCCGACGTGATTTAAGATTTTCAATGACTATTTATATCACTTCGATGTATCGACATACCAAATTTATGTCGCATAGGACCAGATCAAAGATTCAATATGGGAATGTCATACCTCATACGGTCATTCTGATGCAGAAAACATTAAGATGTTTCTTAGCTGCGATTTGAAAATACGGTGCTCAACCATCCCTGAAGATCGCTAAATACAATAAGCGCTTTGTTGAAAACAGTTGCAAGCGAATGTAAAGAGACTCGATCACTAATCAACTATTGTTTATAAAGTAATGTCAAAATATACTGTCTCGCCATTTGTATCAAAATAGGTTTAGTCAAAAACATTAATTTTTTACGGGACAAATGTTTGAAAAATCTAAATAATGTGCGCAAATGTGTTTTTTTAAAATAATTGGTAATTGGCACACATTGTACCATATCATTATAGAAAAATTTGCAACAAGTAAGATAAAATTTTTACTTTCCGTAAAAATAAGTCCGAGAATTCTTTATCAAATTATTTACAATGAAGGTAATGTGAAAGAGGATGATTCTATAAGTAAGTAAAGAAGTATTTTCCGTGCTTCTAAAATGGTTGCAAATGTATACAGTTCTTTGTGTTGGAAGCACAATCACTTACTCACAAAGCACAGAATTCACGCTACGAGAGGGAGAAGGGGTTTCAATAGAATAAACCGAACTCCTGAATATTAGAATGAATAAAGAACATATGTAAAGTGATAAGTAGTAGACAACTTATATATCAATCAAGTGAATGATCGGAAATGCAATTAAAGTCGCTCGGATAATCTCTGATACATGCACGCTCGGTTTATCGCTCATTTGCTTGCCTTGTGTCCGCATTCCAGCAATTCGCAAGGGACTGACGCTCTCGCCCTTTATTCACCCCAAGACGCCTACGCCCTCTTACGAGTCGCGCCAATAATCGATGCTATTTGAAACCGCTAACATTTGATACAATGTTCAAAACTCATCTGCCAATTTGCAGTACTTTTGCAATTTTTTGCTTCAAACTATTCATGAGAACATCAATTATTCGAAAATTGTACGGTTCCGTGCCTCTAATACGGTTGCAAATCTAATTAATTGTGGAAGAAGCTTCGAAAAACTTGACGGCTAATATGCAAATATTTTGAATTTTGTTTGGAATAGGTGTGCAAAAAATCCGAATTTTACGATTTTTAATACGTTTCGGACCTCTAAGAGGGTTTCAAAAAGGGATTTATTGTTTTTGTAACTCAACTTATCAGTTCTCAAAATTTGAAAACTTTCCAAACTGATGCTGATTAATTTTATTTACTGACTGGCCCACTGGCCAAAAACATCTTCAGAATCATCGAAGGTAAATTAACCTCAAATCCGGACGACCAAATGCAAGTTACAAAATCTTGACTAGCGTGCTGAGATAGCTGAATTGGCTAAGTCACCTCTCATGAATAGAAGAGGAGTCGCACAGTTGTTCAGGAAAAGAATTTTGGCGGACAAATTAAGCTGCAAGGCGCAATTTTCAACCGAATCATTTTTTTGTTTTTTTGAATTACTCAGTATGAAATTCATAGCGAACGTAAGGTTCCCGAATTTTTATTTTGTTTATTTAAAAATATTGACAAAAATTTTGTTTTTCTCATAAGACTATATATTATAGGTTATTGTTAACGTACTTTGTTTCCAACAATAAAAGTAAATAACTAAAATTATTAATTATTATCCACGTGAAATTTTCTTATCGTAAATAATGTTTTGTTATTATTAATAGTAAAGTTTTTGTTGGCAGAAACGAAGATCTTGAGGTTTTTTACGAGATTGGTTTGTAGAAATTGCAAATATCAATTTTTTGCGAAGATTTAGCGTTAAATATCATAAAGCTTCAAACCCCGTTTGATTTTCATCTTCATAACAATTTACTCTAAAAAATAATCAAATCTGGGCATTTGCTTACGAATATTTTTAGTAACAGTCATTTTGTTTATTCAACAAATTATTTACATTGCGTCAGTATTCCTGAATGAATTTTTAGCACTTCTGAGTTCATTTGCAATATTTTCAATCCATTAAAAAATTGAATTTGGATTTTCCCTTCTTTTCTAAATTGTTTGATATTATAATTTTCTTACGCAAAGAAAATGAGAAATCGACATTAGGTTTGTTATGAATTTTATCCTGAGTAATTTGAACAAAAAACAAAGTGAATCGGTTGAAAATTGCGACCTGTAGTTCAATTTGTCCGCGAAAATCCATCCCTGAACCACTGTGTGTCAGTTTAAATACGGCTCGCAGTGAAATTTTTGGAACTTATTTTTTGTGATTCACACGAAATTAGTTCTTAAAAATTTTCTTTATCATGAGTGTCGATTCAAAAGATATTTGTTGATCAGATCCCCTCTGTATGAAGTTGAAAATTAGAGTCATCGTATGCCGAAGGCCCCAAACCGCAGAAATGCCTGTAATAACGTCACTCTTATACCTCCAAGGTCCATCGAAATTCAATTATTGGTTCCAGAAATGTTGATAATTCAAAAAAATATAACCCCAAAAATTCAATATCGCTTAACACCCATAAACTTGAAAATATTTTTAAATTCTTTGAGCCCTTAATGTCACTCATACAGCACTACAATTTCACCAAGTTTCATTAGAATCGAACGACCACTTGCAGATTCTGATATTTCTGACGTATATTTGTCAATCAAATTCTAAACGGTAAAATTCTATGCAAAATGAAAAAAAAAAAAATTTCAGGTCGGAAATTAACTCAATCCCGCTTAAATTTTAATAGAAAATCATCGCAAATCTTCATTTCTTGTGCCTTCAGGAAATTTCATCGTCTTTTCTAAATCAAATATTTGCAACAGTTTTTTATCAATCGAATATTTTTCATATATTTAAACAATAACAAATCAAATATTTTGGGAAAGTAAAGACGCATTCTGCTTTTGCAGTTCAAGGAGAACATACACATGCTTGGAGCAGATAAAAAAATAATATTCTGTATTTTTTGCGATCCCATGATTTGAAGAAGACATCCGGCTAAAGCACCTTCAGACGAGTCTCTCTGGCAATTTATTTGAAAAAACAGGAATTTATTTGAAGTAATTAACGATATATCGCAAATATTCATTTTTTGTGCCTTCGGGTTATTTCATCGTCTTCTCTAAATCAAATAATTGCAACATTTTTTTATCAATCGAATATTTTCCATATATTTAATATATTCAGTATTTTTTTCGATCCCATCATTCGACCAAAGATATTCATTCCTTGTGCTTTCAGAAAAGTTCATCGACTTTCTGAAATCAAATTTTGCAACAGTTCTTAAATAATCAAATGTTTTTCATATATTTAGACAGTTATACTATAAATAAAATTTTCAAAAGTAAAAACTTTCATATACCACATCTCCTTATAAAGAAAACAATAGATTTATATATTTTATGGAAACCTCCAAAAAATCAAAATAGTCTGGGATTGAGACTAGAGTCTTTCATAATTTCTGCAGCAAGGACTATAAACCTCATTTAGTAATTATTATTGACTGATGTTGGATGCAGTGAGACTTATTAAATGTACCACGAAAATCATCTACATCTTGTGATGTTTAAGATTTCTCGGTAGCAATGCAATATATTTTACAAGAAAAATTTATTACTGCCTTTGGAGTTTTTCGGGTGGACTCTTTTTTCAGCAGACTGAGAGTGACGCAGATACCAAAATAGCAGTGGGCCCATGAGAGCCTGCAGAGATAACAAACTTGTTTCCCCGCTAGTACATCCTAGCACATAAATCTATTCTCGTGAAAGGAAATACTAACTAAATACCGTTTCCAGGCTAGATACAAACAAGGCTTAGTATATTTCTAGTGTGTACCCATTGTACCCCTCAGCTTATAGCTGCCTTACTGCCAGGGTCAAGGGAACCGTAGTCTTCTGGAAACCAGAATATGACTGTTCAAGACAGGTTTCAGACAGGCATATACCATAGTCTTTAGATGGTATTTCCTGTCACGACGGTATTAAATTTGATAACAATTACTAAATATAGTATATAATACGAATATTTATACATTATTACCACCCTACAGTTCGGGGTGCTGCAGATAATTTGAATGGAGACACGATGACGGATCGGCGAGACGGTCGACGTCTTGAGTGGACGGATCGACTCAAGGATGACTTGCTCAATTGCTACGATGCCAGCATCATACCCAACTTCCCAACTTCTTTTGAGGATATTCCGAAATTTGAAAAAATGAATTATTTAAGTATAAATGTAATATGGATTAAAGTTTCATGAATACAGCAAGAAGCAGGAAATTGTACCTGTTTATGTGAGCCACGAAAAATCTGAAGAACCTATTATTCACCTTCTTATGATTGAAAATACTTAATTTGATTCGGACACAAAAGAGTATCATTTATCTTTGATCAAAAATCTTCGACTAGTAAAGACACAAGTTGCACAATCTAAATGTGTCACTTTCTTTTGTGATAAGTGTTTGTGTCACTTCAAATTTGAAAAATCTCTTGAAAAACATAAAGTTGCTTGAGAATGTCCTAATAATTGTATACTAATAGTTCCCACAGAGAAGAAAATATTTTGAAGTTCAAGAATTATAGACATAAAGACAGGGTTCAATTTGCAGTATATGCTGATATAGAGTGTTTATTGGAGCCAGCTACCAACAATCGAGGAAATGCTTATCAAAAGCATATACCTACAAGTGTTGCTTATTGCACAAAATGCAGTCTTGATGATTCACAATCTGAGCCACAAGTTTATCGTGAAAAAGATTACATCACGTGGTTTGTCAATGAGTTAAAAAACTTTGCTGAAAAGTACCAATGGGACCCTTAACATTAAAGCAAGAGCATGATTTTCAAAACTCAAAAGTATGTCATATTTGTGAAGAAGATTTCAATAAAGATGATGTCAAACATTGCAATCACTGCATTTTACGTGGAAATATCGTGGTCCTGATCATGACAGCTGTAACATAAATGACCAAGCTCACATATAAGTCGCATAGTGTTAGGTAATTTATCAGGCTACGACTCTCAGTTTTTCATCAAGTTATTGGCAACAAGCTTTGAAGATCATATCGCATTATTTCCTATTAATAAAGAAGAATATATATCCTTTACAAAAAATGTGCAAAATACAAAAGTTGAACTTAGATTCATTCACTCTTTTCAATTTATGCCAAGTAGCCTCTCCAAATTAGCTTCAAATCTTAGCAATGATCAAAAATTAATAACAAGAATATATTCAAAAATGATGAAGAATTTGCATTATTAACAAGAAAAGGCGTATTCCCATATGATTATGTTGATAATTGGCAAAAATTATATGAAGATTGTCTACCAGCAAAGGAGGAATTTTATTAGAAATTGAATTATGAGGATACTTCAGATGAAGATTTTAATCATGCCTGCAAGGTTTGGGAAAAATTGAATTTAAGAACGTTGGGTGATTATTCAGATTTATATTTAAAAAATGATGTTTTTTTTCAAGGGAAATTAACACCTAAATAATGCATAATGTATTATGATTTATTTCCCACAAGAGGACTACTGGACCATTTTAAAATAAAACATTTAATTAAAAATTCCTGTCTTCATTTAATGTGCAAAAGCTGCAGTTGTTCAAGTGTAATTTGATATTGGTAGGTATGTATGACATTTCGTTTTTTCTATAAATTTTATTTACTGCTTTCTGTCTAAATAATGATGACTAATTTAATAAGGAAGTATATATTTTTCCAATTCACAAATAATTCACATAAAACATTCTTCTGCAGTCCAGAATTGTAACAGAAAGAGAAAAATATATGAATAAATGAAGAAAGTAAAAAAGTCACAAATATAAAACGCACTTTTCGTAAACAAATTCAAGGTTATTTTCAGACTCCTGGACCAGACTTCTGAGCCACTTTTACAAGGCGGATTCTGACCGAAGCATTCGAAATTCTAGAATACGTAATACAACATTGGTGATGTTCTTTCCAGCATCTTCCATCCATTAACAAAGTATATAGATGCTTTTTTAGCTTGTAACACTTAATATTAAATTAGTAAAATTATAGGTCATGAGTATGTAGCTCAATTAGTAAGACCAATATATTTTCTGATTAAAACAGTTTCAAGACAGCCTACGATACACCTTTCTTTTTATGATGAAGAAAACAAGGATAAATAATAATAATGACAATAATAATAATAATGATAATTATTGCAACATCATCGATGAAAAAGACGTTGCAGATGAAAATATCATCTATCATTTCGCAAGGATCAGAAAGTTAACTCGATTTAAGAAATCACAACTAGCGAGAACTGAATTTCACATTTGGTTATGTGACAGATGTTCTTAATACATTTCAAATATATAAGTATGCTTTTCAGAAAAACATAAAATGGATTATCACTGAAACTCATGCAGACAGTCCATGAAATATAAGAAGCTACGTTTTCAATAGGAGAATTGCTTCGATTTTGCATAAGTGGTTCGGTTCGGTTCCGTTGGAGTCGAACCGAAGGGCCCATGACAAAGCCACCGAACGCGTCCTCAGGTTGCGGATA
>JAUMHM010072128.1:0-14024 GCA_032362435.1 Melikaiella ostensackeni
AAAAATTGAAGATCGAACAGACGTAGCCCGCGAAATTTGAAAAGTCACCTTATTTTTTGATCACACCTCGTATGTATGTTTTGGGCAAAGCCCGGAGTGCGACTAAACTTAGGAATCCTGGTAATGCGAACTCTTAAGCAGATTTAAGAAAAAATGTTGACGAGATTATAAGAAAAACTATCTTACTGAGATATTATTATCACAATTAATCATAAAGAGTTTTGAATATTATAACAAAATGTAAGCTTTATTATTAAAATTTCCACCCTTATCTTACAATATTAATCCATATATCTAAAATTTAGAAATATCATGTTACAATCTCAAGTTACTTATTGCAGCAGGGATGAGAACCATGACATTTTAAATTTCATTGCAATTTGTTTTCTTTTTCACATCTAAAATCATTATTCACACATTCCCTCGTACAATTACTTTTTACAAATCTTTGAAGACTGACAAATGAATTTTCACCATTTATTTGTCGTACAGTCACGGTTTTATTGGGATTAGAATTTTTTCCAAGAACAGGGGTGCATCAAATAGGAATTATCTCCTAGAAATTGATTGATTTAAATCCGCCAAAAATTGAGAAGACTTTTTTGACCTTCAGGAATGTATAAAAAAAATTGAAACTCAAGAAAATTTACAAACTCTGGTATAACGACTTTTTCAGCTTCATGGGACATAAAAGCCAATAATAACGCTACAAAATCTTGGCTTGACTACTAAAGTAATTTTGAGACATCATTAAAACGTTAAAGACCCATAGTTAAGTATAAAATATAAAATGTTTTATTAACTACTAAATGATGATATGAAGCAAGAAAGAAATATTCACAGGTGATGAAAAATCAAACGTGGCATGTTTGTGTGAAAACAAGTTGTATTGTGCTTGAAGGGCGTGACCTGTCGAATTATTGTACTATACGTGAACATACTAATAGAGTAATTTCGGAGAGTAGAGAAATTCTAGAATTTGTCAAGACAAAGAAAACGGCAAACAGAATACTGCTCAAACTAAAAGGAAGAGCGTCATGTTTTAACTCTCCTACTTGCAAAATTTCACCGAAAAGTTCTTCCCAAACATGGCGGAAGGCCTGGGAGATGCGAGAAAACTACTCTACTAGTTTTAATTTCTTTCATTATTCTCAACATTCGAAATTTCGTAAAACTTGAATTAAACTCCACCATAAACACTTCACAACACTTTAAACATCGAAGCTAGAACAGGAGATTGATATACTGGCACCTACCTTAACTCATTGGACCCAAAACTCCCAGGATTTTTCCTATGCCAACTTGGCAGAAGAAGTGTGCTCGTCCAAAATGAGGGTGAATCAAGAAATTTTTCTCACGCAACCAACGCCTCGATGGGCAACACGGAACAGCTGGACTCTTCGTGTCTACGTCTTTTTCACGTCCTCCAGACTACATGATAAGCTTTGTCCGGTAGCTGCTGCCATCCCAAGAGCTACGCGTGGCCTCGTAATAGTGTCGATAATAGTGGGTCTGGCCTCTCCCTGGTAGTTGGTGCGCCGGCTCGGACCAGTGGCAAGATGGCGATGCTAATTGTTGTGACAGGCGCCGAGTCTAGCATAACTCGGTGCTCTCAAATATTAATTCTTGATGGTATGGATTAATTTTCGAGTGGGCACGTGTCTCCAGAATGGACCCATGTATCGTAGATACAGAACCAGTGGTGGCAGCAACGTATGGTCTGCGTGACCATCAAGTGGTGATTTCAGAGTTGAAAGTGTGCGAGAAAGTGCGTGGGTTTTAGTCCAGTGAGATCTTTGCCGGTCTTCATAGTAATGAATCTGAGGCTTCGGATCGTTTGAAGTCAAGGTAGGATGTCAGTTCCCTATTTACATCAAGCCTCCAACTATCCAACCTCAGCAAAAAATTCCTAGTGACGTATTACATTGAGAGCCCTTTCCTTCAACAAAATAAAGGGTTAGAAAATTACTACATCGCCCTTATCCACACTCATTCAGCATACTACAATTCTTCCGAGACTCACTCATTTATTAGTTGGTTTTTGAGCTTCATGTTGGCCAAGGAAAATATCGTGGTTCAACTATCTAAATGAAATTATTTCTGTATAGGGAGGATCCATAACGAGTGGCAAGCCACCACGTTGCAACACCCCCGCCCAGACTGACCAGCAGGGTTTCAAGACCAGCAAGCGTCAGCAAACCGACCTCAAATTATTATCAACTTCCAGTATTATATCAGAATTTTTTATTTTCCGCCCACTATTCTAATTGGAAATATAGCCACTTTTTTGATTAGAATTATTATGGATGTATCCAAAGACAGTTTGTACGAAGAAATGTATCTATAATCTCGTTAAGAAAGTTAAATAGACAACACAAAGAATAAAGGACATAAAAATCAGAAATACTTTTGGCATTCCATTCTTTGCTCATAGCGACTGGGGCTCTCCGCAGATTGACCAAGGAGGCTTCGGGTCAGCACTCAAGCAATCTGTGGAATGACTGGTCCATCTAAGGTTTTCCCGCACCCCGGGCTTTGTCCACAACATATATATTAAACCGTATATTCTGAACGGCGCTATCCTTTTTCAAAGTCGAGGCAAATTTTTAATAGGTCAACCGGTTAGTGGTCCAATAGTATCCGTCGGTGGTGTACAAATAATGAACTATGTATTATCGTAATGTTGCAGATTTTGCTTTTTACTTATATTTTCTGTTCATCATTCATTATCATTTGTAAACACCTCCTCTCTTCTCGGAGGAGACCTTTTATAAAGATCGAGGCTCGGCCGAGGGTCAATCAATTTGACAGAGCAGAAGACAAAATACAATCAACTGCACTGGGCTGAGGGAGGAGTGGGAGATCTCCGTTTTCTGAAAAAGGGCGGCATCGGCGTCTTCTCGCTCGAGCCTTGTACGAAGCTAGTCGTGTAGTTTTTTTGTACTTGCAAATTCTCGTTGTACCACAAAGTGGTCCAATTTGTCAAAGTATATCTAATTCTAACTTGAGTTTGCAATCTCTGGTTTTAAACGCAGTTGATCCCGGATTGGTAAAAAGGTGGGCGGATAAATTCCAACTTTTCGGTTTTGGAGGCGTTATTCTCTCTTTCAGAGTTTTGAGACAGTAAAGATTTTATCTTTATGTGCAGCTTCATCGCGCGGATCAATTTTGGATTAACTCGGACTCTTTCCGGATTATTTTTTTTTTATCTGAACTGATTTCAGATTGACCCGTACTGTTTTCCGTTTTCACTCTACATACAGTTTCATCGCGCGAATCAATTTCGGGTCGATTCAGACACTTTTCGGATTCGGTGTTTTTGTCTGGACTGATTTCTGATTCAACTGGACTGTTTTTTCGTTTGTACTTTATATGCAGATCAATCGCGCGGATCAATTTCAGACCAAATCCGACTCTTCCCGAAGTAGAAGTTTTTGCCTAGATGAATCGGATTGATTTCGGATAAGTTCGAACTAAATTTGGAATCCGAAATTTTTAACGGGGTAGAACCTCTCAGATCTTCCTTTCTTGAATAATATTTTCAAACTCACGACGCCCACCAAAATCTGAACTATGGGCGGGAATTTTCATTAGTTTTTTTCTTCTTAATTATTTGCAATAAATTCATCTCTTTGATGTACCAGAGTGTTGTGGTATTATTTGTTTTCTCTTCGTAAAACTAAGTTCTGATTTAATGAATTATTTGAAGTCTAATTAGCAATCGTTCACTTTTACAATAACAGTCATCACAGTACCTATTGGAGTTACAAAAGGTGAATAGGTGAATTTTTTTTTTAAATACGTGACGAATAGGTGACCGAAGAGAATGATGTGTAAGTCAAATAAACATGCAATAAGTTGCGTTTTCCCCTAAATCAGTGGGAAACTTCATGGTCCTTGGGGCACGGGTTAATATTAACCGATATCTCTCAAACTCATTATTTTCCGTGTCTAAAAAAAATGTTTCTGGTCATTTGAATTTTGAAACTCGAGCTCTCAAAACTGCCCTTATAATATAAAAAGAACACCTTTTACCTAAAAAAAGAGTATAAAATGAAATATTTCAAGCATCAAGGCTATGAAATTAGCAGAGGACAAGTCTTCCAAAGTTAATTTGAAATGACCCATATAGCAATCATTTCTTGAAATGCTATTTCTAAAGAAAGTTTCGGATAGGAATTCATTCTGAATCATTCCGAATTATGCCGAAATCTGTATCCGAACCAATCCGAAAATAGTTCTCGATTTCGCTCGATCCAAATCGGTTAAAAATTAATCCGATTTAATCCGAACTTCCAATCTGAATCTATTCGAACCAAGCTGAACGACATTTTTTATCCGAATAAATCCGAGTCAATTCGAACTCGGATTAATATATACTAAATTTTCAATCCGAATGAATCCGAGTTCGGATTGGATCGGTATTATGCGGATTGAAGATCGATTTGGTTCAACACGAGTTCGGATTGATTCGCATTTATTCGGATTGGAAATTTTGTTTGAATTGGTTCGGATTGGAAGTTTGGATTGAATCGAATTGAGTTGGATTAAGTTCTAACCGATTTGGATGAATGATCATAAATGAACAGCAGGGCTGAAGTGAATTTATTTGGTTGGTGTTGCTGTCCGAATTGTAATTAGAGCAAATCGAGCAGCAACGCCAACAAGTGAAATATGTAGTTAAATGGGCTTACTAAAGATGGAATCTGATGATGTCATGCAGATGTCTTCCTTCCATGCAGATCTTATCACCAGAAGTACTGTTGGGAGGACGTTAACGCCGAATATTGCTATCCAGTGGTAAAGTAGGACTTGAGCCGCAGTCATTTGCAGGAGAGATAGCCTCGCAGGATCGAGTGTAGCGGTCTACGATTGTGAGACATTGGTTAAACCCCCTGCAAAGGACCAGCTTAACCAGGTCCACATATGTGGATGTGCCCGAAGCATATCCAGTTGAGTGGGCAGCTAGAACGTGCCAATAGGTGACGCTGTGTGGCGAGAGACTTTGTTCTTCTGACACTGAATACAGTTTTTGGTGCATTTAAGACAGTCCTTGTTCATTGATAGCCAAACTTAGCGTTGACCAATCAATTTTTATTATGCTTCTCTTCCAAGGTGAGTAAGCGAGTGAAGCGAGTCAAAAATCGTTTTTCGTAGTGTCCTGGGAACATAAGGAGGTACCATATTCAACGAGACGTCGCAAGATAGTCGTGTATCCTGAAAATTCATTCCGCAATGCTGGAGCGGAATAAAGAAGAAATGTGAGGTCTTTATCCTTAGCTTGTGCTATTGCTGAATCACGGATTAAGATGGCCCTTGATATTGCGGCTGTGCGTAACAGTGTGTCAGCAACTATGTTGTCCGTTCCCGTGATATGGCGAATGTCCGTCGTCAATTGGGGGATGAAGTTCAATCGATGACATTGCCCAGGTGAAGCTCGGTTCTGGACGCTGTTTGGAAACGTGTAACAGTGGTTTGTCGTCAGTGCAGATGGTCACATGTCGACCTTCGAAGAGGTATCGAAAGTGTTAAACTATTGTGTAAGCAACGTGTAACTCGTGATCGTAAGTTGAAAATTTCTCTATGGCAGGCGTAAAATGTTTACTGAAAAAGGCAAGAGGTTGACAACAATTCCTGAAGCGCTGCTGCAGGACTGTACCGATAGCGTGGTTGGAAGCGTCGTGCAAGATGGCCCAATCTGCGTCAATGTTGGAGTGGACAAAGCAAGTTGCACACTTCTTCTGCAAAGGCCTCCTTACACTTTGTGAAGACTTTTTCAAGTTGTGGAGTCCAGTTCACTGCCGGGCTACCTTTCACATAAAGACCTACAAGTTGTTCGTTGAGACTGCATCATCAAGGAATTTGGCTTCAGTCACCCCGCAGTCCGAACGTCATGGACGAAAATTCAAAAAGTCCAAACAGTGTGATAATGGCAGTCTTGGCGATATCCTCCGGGTTGACTGGAATTTGACTAAATGCTCTGACAAAGTCGATGGCAGAGAAGAACTTTTTACCATGAAGATTTTTAGCAAAGTCTTTAGCACACAGTATACTTGTCAATAATTGTGCGGTCGTTGAGTCTTATGAAGTCGCCATTCACCCGATTCTTTGAATGCAAGGTAAAGAGGTGAAGACCGTGGTCTGTCAGAGCGTCGAACGACCGAAAGCGACCATTTCTAGGTGTCGTCTTGATAGAATTATGCGTTGGATGATTGGATGGCTTGGAAGCGCCACCTGGTTTCGTCACCATTTAAAAATGGCTGAGCAGTTGAGAATAAACTGACTCGCCGTGAAAAACCTTGATTGATGCGATGCCCTTGACTGAAAAGACCTGTACAATCGTTTTGAGGCCGGTGAAGTCATCCGTGAGTCATCGGTTTTTAAGGTCAACTGAAAGACCGAAGTGACTTAGAATGACAGCACCAATGATGGTTCTCGAGATATCAGCCAGGATGAAACGCGAGTTGAAATCTTGAAAAACATTCGAGGTGAGAAGCCAAACATCTCGATCGGTGTACCATTTGCTGCGTAAAGTAACTGACAGGATCAAGCTTAGACCTCAGCCGCTTATGACTCTCGAACTGAATTCCCTGAAATTTACAACCAGGTGATCATTTCTTGATATTTTTGCACAAATTTTGAGTGGTACTAACAGTTACTTTTCTTGGTGCGGCAATTCCGTGAGGTGCTGCGAGGTCGCTGTCGTTGATTTGAGTTCCGATCTTGACGCAAGCTGGCAGCAAGGCTGGCAACTATCTCAGCAAGCTCAGCAATCTGTGCTTTAAGGCTGGATGTAGATGAAGAAGACGAAGGCTGTATTACAACAGCGGGCATCTGCTTCATCTGGAGGATCTCGCAAAACTCCACGAGATCCCCCACAGAATGCTGAGTTCGTGGAGTGTATTTTTGGGTTGTACTGCCAGTAGCGCACGCGTTTGCTCTGATAGGTTTGTGAGCCATAGGTAGTGAAGCACGTCCTCATCAATGTCCGGGACAAGATAGCGCCAGTATCGCAAAAATTGCGAAGGTGTGCGGTCACCTAGTCACTCACCATCGAGCAGTTGCTGTAGCCTGTAATTCTTTTTTATCGAAAAAAGTCATAAGGATAAGTTGTTCGATTTTTTGAGTACTACGAATAGTCGCACATATAATTTTCAAATCTTGAAAGAAATAGTCTCATAAATTTGAAAATGCTCCAACTTTTCGCATTTTTTCCAAAATGGCTGGCTAACGAACTTAACCTTCAGTTTTCGATACTCAAAGACTGTATCAAAGGCCAATCCAATAGATTCATGCTTTCGAAAGTTATCGCGCTCACAGACAGACATACAGACAGACACATTCGAAAAAACCTGTTTTTCGGGTTCAGGAAGTCTCAAAACGTGGACATTTGACAAAAACGGGGGGGAGGTCAAATTTCACACAATTCTAATACCTTCTTTGATAAAAATGTAAAAATGAATCCGTAGTGGTAATCTTCGTGGAGCAGGAATATACTAAAAATAATGCACATTGCACTACACTCGACACGAAGCACTGCACTAAAAATTGTTTTTGCCATTGTTTTGCTGTTTGGCTGAATTTGAAATTTCTAACAGACGCTGAACTCGTTCCTATTGATTTCTGTTTGGATTAACGAATAAGGCGAAACCGACCACGGAGTATGATGGAATCTATGTGCAATTCCCACAACCACTACGCTGGCTTTTATTGGTTTCTCTTTGTATTTCAAAAGTAATCGTACCGACAGCGGGGACAGATGACTTCTGTTTCGAATTTCCAACAGGCGCTAAGGTAGTTTTATTATTTTCTGTTCAAATTACTAAACATGACTGAACTGGACCCAAGATATGGTGGGTTCTGTTTGGAATTCCGAACGGAAGCTTGCCTCGTTTCTACCTGTTTCTGTTAAGATTCCCAAACAAAACCTGAATAATCTTACAGTCCTATAAATTCTATTTGCAATTTCGAATAGACGCTAATCTGCTTGCTGCTGGGACTTCCAAAATTCAATTCTTCGAAAACTTGGTCGCAATCTTAAAACTGAATTTTGATCTGAAATTTTTTCATCAGCAAACCGCTAAACCCCTCAGCACCTGACTCGAAATTTCAAATTTTTATACACCCACACATATTAATTTATATTACTGTCTAACAATATTACAAGTCTCCTAAGCTCGGATACGATATAGTAGTTTAGCCTTTTGATATCCTCGCGTCTCTACCCCCTCTTTCACTTTTCTAGCCCCCCTCCCCCCCTCTCTCACTCTAACCTTTCATGTGTATTTCTCACATCCTAAGGACGAAAATGATAGTAAACTCCTGCAACCGAAAAGGGGTCTCACGGTGGCAGGAGTTGTGCCAGGCAAATAGTTTTCCGGGAAAAAGGAAATATATGTGCTGAAATACGAAGGTGGAAAAGCGTAGAAAAGATGGGAAGTAAAAGGAGAACAAAAATCGCGAACAGAGCGAGGGATCAGCCTTCGTTCCATTCGGATTGGAGGTACGGATTGCGAAGAATTGAAAAGACTTTTCGCATGAGCCTCGGAGTCATTCGAATTCGCCGCATGGATCAAAGGGGATTAAAATGTGGGTTTGGCTTGAAGAGGATTGACCTTGGTGCTAGTGTACGGATTGAGAAGGATTGAAAAGTAAAACTTAGATTCATTCAGATGCAATTTAGAGTTGACGCATCGGTTGAAAAAGATTGAGAATAGTTGAAAACTTCCTGCAAATTCGTTCGGAATCAATGCCTATCCAAAACACTCGCCAGGGCAGTCATTTGACAGTCACCCCTTTCTCCTGGCCAATTTTTTTGTATCTCCTTTTTAATTTACCTCTACAGCTCTCTTTTTGAATCCTCACTCCGCTATCCCTTCTCTACCCACGTCTTTCTTTTTTCATCCCTTTGTCGATCCAGATTGACACCTATCTATCTCTTTTAATGCATGCAAAAATCTGCCTTTTTTATTTTTTTCTTACGTTGACTGAAATTTGATAAATAACTTGCAGATGCAGCTGCCAAAGAAATATATATATATATCATGTTTAAACGGATAATGTTCAAGTTTTATTTAATTGACATGTTATAGTCCTCTTGTACAACAATAAGTATACCCTCTCGTAATTTTGAACATTCAAGTCTTCATGTATAAAAATCGCCCTTTTAATAATTTTTCACTTCCTCCAAGTCGAAATGACGCGCATCTTTGTTCCAGAGTTCAATCAAGATTTGAGAAACTTCTGGTGTAGGAAATCGTTCTACCCATGAATGAATTAATCCTTCGAAAGTTGGTTCATAATTTCTTAAAGTCACATTTGTAGCTTGATTTTCTGAAACAGAAAAAGCAAAATTGTTTAATTATTTTCAAAAACTGTTATATTTTTTAAGGGCATGCGATACTTATCTTCTAAGCCATATCAGTTTCCCCATATTTGTATCCTCGATGATGAATACTTTCCGCTGAAACTTTGAAAACGGTGAATAAATGAAAATGGGAATCTGAGCAGTCTTCTTTTTTGGAATATTGCCAATATTATTAGGTTGGCACAACAGGAATTACATTTTTTCATTTCTTACAAAAAAGAAAAGTGCCCAAACGTCCGTTTCCATGTTCTTTACCATTTCCTAAAGATTCAACGAAAAATATTTATTATAATGGAAAAAAACCTAGGGAAACTGATGCGGCTTCTATGGTAAGTATTACATGCCCTTAAGAGTGTTCCAAGGTTATCTTATTTACGAATAGATGCAATTCAAAATTTCAGTGATTATTCTCATTAGCGTTTTGAAACTACCTACCAAGTTCCAAACTGATTCGTTAGCCCGTTTCGAAATTATTTGAATTTAAAAATGAAGTAATTTAACAAGGGCTCTTACGGAAAGAGAATTTTTTTGCTCTCAACTGAACATAATAAGATAATCTGACGAATGGGTTTCTTTGAAACTTTAAAAATAGTTCGTCTAAATATTAATCAAACTTCTTGCAAAATATGAAATTTACTTGCTAGCTCGTTATTTAGAAAAAAAATTTCAATATATGAAGAAATAAATGATTCTCCGATGGCAGGTATAGAACATGACAATACCGCAAATCAACTGAATCAGGAACGTACATTTATTTCTGTTATTTAGTCTTTTCATTTCCCTCGATGATCGTACACTTTTTTGACGACATTTCAAATTTAAAATTTTCGAAGTTTATAAAGGACGAATGCTTTTATTTAGCATTGTTCATGCTTGAAACCATTTATATCAAACATTGTTAAATCTGAAACTTATTCATTCTACAATTGTTACTTTCTGATTAATTTTGTAATTTGTGATTAAATCAAATTGCTGAGTTTAAAATAAAATAATAATAATGTTAATAAAATAATTATAATTGTAAGAAACTTTTCACATCATCAGGAAGTAGGCGACTGGAACCCTACGGAGTAACAGAAGGTAGCTCTAAAAAAGCATCCAGATAAAATTAACATTACCTCCAACGCTCCTGTCCGTGGCTGATGAAGAAAAAACCTAGATCACCGCTGGGGGCCATAGCATGCGAGACGATGGAGATGGTGAGCTGCGAGATGGTCAGGCAGATCTCACCGATCAACAATCTGGCCAACAAGAACATCTGCGACAAACGGCAAACAGTAGAACAGTAGGAAATCAACTGTGCCTGCTGAGGATGCTTTGGCTAGCGTAAACGATCTGCAGCCAAACTCCCCAACAGGTATACCGAGGCACAAACAATTTAGCAGCCATGAAGGCGATTGCAAAGGACATATTATGTGAACGAAAATGTAATGCGCCTTTTTTTTGGCAGAGAAAAGTGGACAGTGTGAAGAGAAAACATCATCGTCTCTTCTTACATAGATGCACACATCTAGCCACGACAATAGCGGAAAAGAATGTAGCAGACCAAAAACGCTCAAGATCCGTTAACAAATTGCTTTCGGGTGTTGAAATAGCTGACATCAAAATGGAAGTAAAACATCAGCCCCCTATTGGTGAGCTCCCTCTGGAAGGTGTGGATAACAAAGAGCAGATTGAAGCTGAAAGCATAGTTGCTAAAATAATAAAGATCGATACTGGATCCACCAAATCTACAATCCCAGAAAAATTACAGTACCTTGAAAGAAATTTTGATAAAGCTTTTATAGAGTTTAGAGATATGGAACCAATAGAAAGGCATTCTCCGCCAAAGATGTTCATCATGAGGGATCTGCATGCACTGATAGGGCACCTAAACAACAAGGTTTTGTCTATGCATTTGAACGCAGAATGAACTGCGTTACAGGTGCAAACTCTTGTGCATTGTGCAGCTGTGGCAGCCATTAGAACGTTGGGCCGCAGCACTAGGCTTTCAGTCATTCATTCATTCATTCAGTCTTCCCCAGAAAGGGCACGAGATCCAGCATGGAAAGTAAGGTTGGATATGGATGTCAACAAAGAAAGCAGCAAACGGGGTCGACTGACTCATCATAAGAAAGGAAATAGAACCAGAAAGCTGATACACGATGTTACGAAAATCATTCACCCTTGGAACATCGACACATTGACACCAGCAATATTGGATGAGATTATAGACTCTCAACGGCAGAGACTTGATGTTCTTACTACTAGACTGCATCGGTACAATAAGAGTAGTGCAAGAAGGCAGTAAAATCGAACCTTTCAGGTAGATGAAAGAAGGTTCTTTCGGAAAATCAAACAGAAGCAACTTAGGCGCTGCGTGGTTCCATCTAGAGCAACAAATGGCAAGCAATAACCCTGCAATAGAGCCTACTAATATCACAGACACAGACGTTTCAGCGGTTTTGAAAAGGGCAAGTAGCTGGAAGGCTCCAGGTACGGATATGGCGCAGAATTTCTGGTACAAATATCTGACAAATGTGCACCCCGCATTGGCATGGTGCTTTTTTAGGCTCATTAAACGGTCGAACACCGAGCTTGAAAGGATAAACAGAACCATCAACGTTGAAATGACTAAGCATCGAATGCACTACAGTAATTCAACGATTGAAAGGAGAGTTCTACCAGGACATAGATGCAGATGTCGAGCAACTGTATATATCACAAGTTATGCAGTTGCGAGACTACTTTAACAGCAAGCGAGATGTTGCGCTTTACAACACCATCTGTGAAGCAGATCTTGATTACATGCCATTAAACTTGACCTCAAAGGAAGCCTCAAATATCAGGGCAGGAACCATAAAGGAATAAGAAACGCAAAGGAGGCAAAAAGCTATCCACGGCAAGCAACCCAAAATGTTAGATCGACATGAAATGGACAGAGAGCCATCTAGTATTTGGCTCAAAAAGATCATCCTGTATCTGGAAACGGAGGGAATCCTACACGCGATTCAGGGCAGGATTGTCAGCACCAGAAACTATCGCAAACACGTGGTACATCAAGACGTGATTGATAGGTGCCAACGAATCCATCAAGGACAAAATTGATGGTTGTCGCGTAATAGCTCAGAGAGAGTACAAGCACAGGCATAATGATGCAGCGGACATTATACATTAACAACTTGTTCTGAACTCAGACTCTCAACAGAATGGATGCTTTTCTATAGATCCATTCCAGTGCCCGTTTTAAAAAACGAAGACTACGTCTTATACTAAGATGTTACTATTTAAACGGATCATTATATCTGAGCCAATCGTCCCGACATCGTGATGCGTGAGAAAAAAGTTGGAAGAGTCTACATCATCGACATTGCTTGTCCACTTAACCGGAACTTGCAGGCGACCTATACAACCAATTTCCATAAGTATGGCGATCTGCGGCTTGAAGTGAAGACAATATGGAGAGATGTGAAACATGCATCTATGCACCGTATTGTGATTTCGGCTACATGCCATGTGCAAGCAAGATGCACTGAACACCTCAAACATCTAGAAGTCCGTATGGTACTGGCAGCAACTCAAAAAGCGGTTTAATTAAGGTACGTATACGCTCCACACTAGTTGGGGGGGGGGGGGGGGGGAGGTTTAAATTTTTTTTTTACATTTTTTATTAATTTTTCATATGAATATACAACATCTCAAGAATATTGTGTCGGTGACGGCTGTAACTCAAAATCTATATCACCGATCCTTTTGAAACTTTGTACACTCTTTCACCAAAGAACGTGGCAACACCGCTCTCAGCTGATTCTATATTCTAGAGACTATGCGAGACTATCTTTTGCTAAGCAACCAAAATTGTAAAAAATGTCGGGCCGACTAAAATATAAAAATAAATTCATGAAGAAGATGTTGGAGAAACGTTTGAAAGGTATTGCAGCTATGCGTGCAGGCCGATAAGCTAAAGAGATAAAAGCCGCCTTTTCATCATCAAATAATGTACTTGGGCGACGTATTGTTAAATTAGATACTCTTGCCGATAATTCAGAATTTGAAAAGTGCGGTAGACAGCTTTCTTTGAAGAATATTGTTAAAGAGACTCGTTCAGATTTGAATTCGATTCTGCATATTGAATGCAGTCAGTGCTCTGAAATAACCCAAGTTCCCACAGGAAAAACGCACACTATGGCAAACAAATTAAACACTCGGATGTGAATACAAAAGCTGTACTTGGTAAGTTATTGCTTTATCATTAGTAGGTCATACAATTCAATTTAATAGATTTTCTCAGGCCCGGACTACCACTAGGCTGAATAGGCTGTAGCCTAGGGCGGCAAATTTTTGGGGGGCGCCATTTAGGGGGCGAAAAATTTTTAGAACTTAACGAAAGAATAAATTATAATTTGGAAATCAAATGTTTAGGGAAAAAAAATTATATTGGATAATTATTTATATCTTAAATAAAGGAAAATAATATGAAATTTATGTATGTCAATAATCAAGGATAAGGAAAATAATAGTTCGTTCATTCATTCCATGAATCGTAAGTCTAAAAGCATTCAAAAAAAGGCGCAAAAATTTTCAAAGTGTGGGCAACAGTGTGTTCAACACGTCGTCTGCTACTTTGTGCAACGACGTGTAAAGGACCATTTTCATGGCGACTCTAGTCGCTGATTTC
>JAUMHM010072159.1:0-14023 GCA_032362435.1 Melikaiella ostensackeni
TCAACGCGTACATCAGCAGCCAGAGCATTGCAGAAAATACTGCGATTGGGGCTAGTGCATATAGGAAACTCAATCCATTTAAATCTACTTGATTCTTAATTTTTGGCGACAAAGCGTTAAAACTTCCATGTTCAATTACCAAGTGTTCCAGAAAGGAATACTTATCAATATTCTGCAGCATTGTCCGGATAAGACGGATTTGCATTTTGTTTAGAAGTAACTGCTCGATGTCTGATGATGTTTTTGCCTTCTCAAAATGAACGATGAAATTCATCTTTGCCGCAAAAGCATTTAGCAACAGTATGTCTTTTCCCGAAAAGTTGACTGCATAACCGGAGGAGTTGTGTTCTATAATAATATGTGGAGGATAATGGACAACTAAGGCTGCCAGCTGGTAACGATTCATGTTTCGTAGTTTATCTGGAAATAATGCGGTTCCTGTTGAGTAATTTTTCGTTGAGTAGATGTTCATGAATGGATTGTAGTACTGCACCTTGGATGTATTTCCAACTATTTCAAGAATACTGACGTCCAGAAAACGATTGTTCCAGGCATTTAGAAGTAGTTTCTTCCTCATGGGATCTAGTGACTTTTGCGCATCAGAGAATTGAAGGAGTAAACACTTTGGTCGAAACCGACCTTTTAGCAAGATGCTGATGAACTTCATTATTTCTGTTGCAATGTTTGGGGTGTTCTGAACAGCATCGATTACGATGAAAAATGTCGTTGTTGGAAAATGAAAAGCTTCCAAGTGCTTTAAATTACTGATATTTTCCTCAATTGTTTCGTTTCGCACAAGAAAGTGGAAACTTGGTTTGACTTGCTTGATTTCTCGAAGAATTGTGTCGACTTTTTTCTCCTTTTGAAATGTATCCTCATTGATAATCAGCAAAGTTTGATATGTGAAGGGATCTTGTTCCACATACTTTGCCAAACCATTTAACCAATTTGTTTGATTTTCGTCTACTTTGCAGTCGAAAAAAAGACACATTGGAAAGAAAATGGTCAACGAAATTACCAAATTTTTAAACATTCTGATCATTTAAGAAGTCCAACATTCACTCCAGGTGTCTGCTCTTCAACTGAAAAACTTTGTATTATTTTTTCCTTTACTTTGCTTAGCAACGTGCTCAATTACTAATTTTACTGACCTAATTGCGACAGCGCATTATGTTGAAAGCATGGTAGGTACATAAGTATAAATGGGAATATGCATTGTGCAGTAAGCCATTTGTTAAAAGCTTGCAAATAGTTTAATAATGAATGCTCAAGGTTTAAAACAATTTCATTTGAAAAGATTCTTATTGGATTGATTTTTCATACTCAAGTCTTCAACATATAAATGTTTCTAATGACAAAATTGTTTGAATTGAAAAAAATTGATCCAAGAATCAAAAAGGAACGAATGTTCCTTGCGTCAACTATGTCTCTTCATTTTTACTTACATTTGAAAAATTTTCAATTGAAAATTTGCATAAATGTCACTGATTGATGAGGTTTAACAAGTCAAAAATGAAATTTTGTCTGAAAATCGGAAAACCAGCACGTTCAGAATTACAAAGTTAAATTGAAGTAACTTTTATAAACGAAAACACAATTATTTACCATACTGTTCTAAATTTCAGCGTGGGGCTTTGCTGACAGTATAGAAACTACTCACTTGTGATTCCCGTTATGAATTGATCAGATCCAGAGAAAAGTGTTACTGATGTTACGATTTTACAAACTATTACAAGTACAGCGCCAAAGTTGCTGAAAGAAAGTAATAGAAATGCAGAAGTTAAAATGTAGGCAATAATAAATTCTATTAATAGATTTAATGCTTTCCCGATGATTCATTATAGTAAAAAGGAATCTTGGAAGAGTATACGAAACTCACAACGACCATATAGGCAAATATAATCCTTGATTTCCAATTTACTGGTTCGTGAGGGACTGTCAAACCCAATACGACCTGCATCGTGAAAGACAAATTCCAGTCATTACTGTACAGTTTCAACGCGTACATCAGCAGCCAGAGCATTGCAGAAAATACTGCGATTGGGGCTAGTGCATATAGGAAACTCAATCCATTTAAATCTACTTGATTCTTAATTTTTGGCGACAAAGCGTTAAAACTTCCATGTTCAATTACCAAGTGTTCCAGAAAGGAATACTTATCAATATTCTGCAGCATTGTCCGGATAAGACGGATTTGCATTTTGTTTAGAAGTAACTGCTCGATGTCTGATGATGTTTTTGCCTTCTCAAAATGAACGATGAAATTCATCTTTGCCGCAAAAGCATTTAGCAACAGTATGTCTTTTCCCGAAAAGTTGACTGCATAACCGGAGGAGTTGTGTTCTATAATAATATGTGGAGGATAATCGACAACTAAGGCTGACAGCTGGTATCGATTCATGTTTCGTAGTTTGTCTGGAAATAGTGCTGTTCCTGATGAGTACTTTTTCGTTGAGTGAATGTTTGTAAATGGATTGTAGTGCGATACCTTGGATGTGTTTCCAACGACTTCAAGGATACTGATGTCCAGGAATTGATTATTCCAAGAATTCCGAAGCAGGCTCTTCTCTATGGGATCTAGTGACTTTTGAGCATCAGAGAATTGAAGGATTAAACACTTTGGTCGAAACCGACCTTTTAGCAATATGCTTGTCAACTTTATTATTTCTGTTGCAATGCTTGAGTTGTTCTGAACAGCATCAATTATCATGAAAAATGTCGTTGCTGGGAAATTGAAAGCTTTCAAACGCTTTAAATTACTGATATCTTCCGCAATAGTTTCGTCTCGCACAAGAAAGTGGATACTTGGCTTGACATGCTTGATTTCTTGAAGAATTGTTCCGATTTTTTTTTCCTTTTGAAATATATCCTTATTGATAATCAGCAAAGTTTGATATGTAAAGGGATCTTGTTCCATATACTTTACCAAATCATTTAACCAATGTGGTTGATTTGCGTCTATTTTGCAGTCGAAAAAAAGAAACATCAAAAAGAAAATGAACAAAGAAATTACCGATTTTATAAACATTCTGATTATCTAAGGCGTCCAACATCTACTTCAGGTGTCTGTTCTTCAAGTGAAAAACTTTGCATTGTTTTGTTCTTCGCTTTGCTTAGCAACGTACTCAATTACTGATTTTACTGACCTTATTTCGATAGCTCATTATATTGAAAGCATGGTAGGTACATAAGTATGAATGGGAATATGCATTGTGTATATAGAAACTACCCGTTTGTGATTTCCGTTATAACTTGAAAAGATCCAGAGAAAAGTGTAACTGATTTTACGATTTTACAAAGTATTGAATGTACAACGCCTAAGGTGCTAAGAGGAAGTAATAAAAATGTAGGAGTTGAAATGTAAGCAATATTATGAAATCCTATTTATTAACAATTCATATAAATATTTAAATTTACAGTCATAAGAAGATACATCCAGCTTTGATTTAAAGTAAGAAAACCAGATACATCAATTATCATTAATGCATAAACTCATGTGCGCATAAGTTTATTCAACTGCCATTTTTTGTAGCATCTGAAACCTGTTGTCCATTGTCCATAAACGACAACAAAGTTTCTCTGTTTATTCAAAAGATTTCTCTTTTTGCTTCTGGCAACAACTAAAAGAAAGTAGAGTTTTAAAAAATTCCAATCGTGACCTTATTCTTCACTTGCTACTCAATCCTCTTTTCTTGATCTTCATAACGACAATTTCAACAACAAAGACGATTCTGGAGACCAGAAATCTAATTAGAACTTCAGTTACAAGTATGCGATATCGGGAGCACTTTGCCGATCATCTTGAACAACAAGAAGGTGATTCTGTTTCTCTTTCTTGTGTTTCATCACTTTGTTGTACTGAGTCATAAGTGCGACGTTCCGTTCTGTGACATCATTAGTAACTGTTATTTCTACCTGTATCAAAAACTTACGTCCTTTGATGTAAGGTTCACGTTCAGCCCATTTTTCGGCTCAAGGTTCATAAAAGACATTGAAATTTGGTACCGATTGAAGGAGTTGGCATCCATTCCAATTCAGACCGAGCATTTCGGAAATTTTCGAAAATCGCTGCTTCTAGGCTCGTGGAGTTCGGTTCAACTGAACACTTGAAGGTTGCTCCTTATAAGAATTTATGAACGTCAAACCTGTATGCGTAGGAGAAGGTCCTTTTCTAGCAACTGCTGTAAAAATGCACAAGCTCCATTTGTCCAATATATAGGTGGATCTACGTACAAGCATCACATTCATCTTCCACTATCTGCTCATGCCATGAAGCAATACGCTTTATTTCCTGATCTAGCCGAAATTCCTCATCAGCTGCTCTTTTCCTGGCACGGTCTTCTTTGTGTAACATTTTTACATCTATATCAACCATGGTACTTTGCTGAACGCATTTACGTTGAGCCAATAAAAATTCTCTACCTTCTTCAAGAAAGATAGTATTTAGAGCATTTTGATGAGCGATATCAAATCGCAAATCCTTCTACTCTTCATATAAAAAGAAAATTATCTTCACGATGTTACCATCACCACTCGTTGGAATTCTATCCTATTTTGGAAGGCAGTTTGCTCTCCAAGATAATCACACTGAGGTGGAACATCCAGAAGAAACAATTTCTCCCGACTTTTGGATTGCATTTTCAAATTTGTTTAGCCCTTCTACGTATAATAGACCGTGGGACGTAACTTTTACATCGAAGTTAAGAAAAACTTGGTCTCAAAAATCACACACGGGGAAAATTCCACTTTTTAGTTTCGAAATATTATACCTACTTGTAACGAAAACTCAAATCAAAGCCAATGATTCCATCCACTCATTCACATATTTTCTTCTGACCGTTTAAAGCAAAAGATTCTAGCGAAACACTAGAACGGCGAAGTTAAGATAGACTTGATGGCTTTGAAAGCAAATGTCACTCGCGAAACAGAAGAAATGCGAAGTCAAAAATGATTTCTTGGTTTTGTAAACAAAAGACACTCGATAAAAGTACTGACTTCTGTTCCATTGAGTTGAACTTTCAAATATTCATATGATTTAAGTTAATACTTAAACAAAAAGCATTAAAATCAGTTCCCTTGAATCTAATTTTCTGCAATTTTTCTTAATTTTCGTTTTCTTTAATTATGTTATAGTATCTGTATAATTATTTCTCCTTCGGATAAAGCTTAAAAGTATTTAGTTGAAAACTGTAGTAATAAGCTTTCCTTCCAGATTTTGAATTAGCCATCATCTTGTTTTTTAAAAAAATATTTTGTATTGTTAAAATTATCAAATGGTTCCTGAAATCATTCAGTTTGTTTTTACGAGTTTTTCAAGGTATTTCATTAACAAAAGTAAAAAACATTTTCTTAATTTTAAATTTGCTGCGTTTTGCATTTTTTCAAAATTTTAGGTTCTTGAAATAATCAAGTAATTTCTGAAGCTAAACAGTTTGTTTGATTTTTTTTTTTCAATTTTGGATCTCGAGATCTTGCACTCGCTTGAGAATAAATTATTAAATTTTTTGACAATTTTTGGTCACCTTCGTTAATAACTTTTAAAAAATATCATTTTTGGACCCGCTTAGATGGCCGCTATTTTGTGACTTTCAAAAATCTTGAGGTTTTGACTACGATGACATTTTAAGCATGTCATGCACATTTTCTTTTTGGATAAAGAATGTTTCGAATAAAAATTGAAAAAGTTATGCAGATTTTTCTTTTTTTCCTGATTCTTCCTAAGAAAATCCCATGGAAAATTCCAAGGCCCATGTTTGGTGGGTAAATATTAAACGATTTGACTACAATTTGATGTACTATTTTTTTTGGGTATGCAAAAAATTACGCCAGTGGGAGCAAACGAATTTTAAAAAAATTACTCTATAAATGAGAACCATTCTAATTCTCATAGGAATGATTTGCATTAAGTTCTTTCACTTGATAGAAATGATTTGTATGTGTCATAACTAAGTTTACAGCAAAATATAAAATTTCCAGACTAATGAAAATCGACTTTCATAGACAATAATTTATTAATGAAATTGATCTACTCTACAAAAGCAATTCTCCAGCTCTAAAATAGGTAATTTTGTTTTTTTTTTTTATATTAGAATACATGAAAAAGTACTTTAACTGGTTACAAAATTTTTATTCTTAAAAATCCATAGTTTATGTTTCACAAATTTTCGGCAATAACCCAGTTAATAATAATGTTTAAATTTAAATTGAATTATGTACCTTATTGGAACATGGCAGATTTTACAACAAAAATTTGTAAAATCGCCGATTTGAAGATTGGACAATATAGGTAGTCTATTTTCAATGATAGATTATAGCTGAATCAGACATGCATACTCTGGATAAAAATTTGGCGCCTGATCCAGATTTGATCTATACGGGTTAAAAATTAAATGATTTCCATTTCAAGCAGATGAAAATAAAACTGTTCAAATTCAACAATTCGAAATCTGAAATTTTTTCAAATTGATGTTTGTAGAATTACAAACTAAGAGGAAAAGTAGCCCATGTTTTTTTTTGGAATAGTGAGAACCAATCGCTATTATTAACTCTTCTAAAGAACTTGCATATCAACAAGTTCTTGTAAATAGTTTATGAGATACAAGTAGAGTAGGAGCAGCAATTTTACTGATTGGAAAGTCTAAAGAAATTCATAAAAAAGGAGTAATGATTTATTTATTATTTATTTTTGTCTCGAAAATGCTGAGCAATGATCAATATTATCAATTTTTTCAAGGACCTTGCACGTCAACTAGACTGGTGCAGTATTTTCAGGGTCTGTTTATTGTCACAAAGTCGTACCTTTTTCTCTGCCTATTTCTATGTTGGACCATACTGCTTATAAGTTTTAAAATAAAAATAACAATAACACTGTCCTACAAAATATACCTTTTTTTTGTCTCTTGTATGTTTCTAGTCATTTTTGATAGATTTTTGTACGCTGACTCCGAATTCGGCAATCAAAATGCTAGATTCGGAATCATCCCCCAAAAATGTATTAAAAGTAATGAGATACATTCTGGAGACAGTTACTTATTCTTAAACTGCCATACTCATACTCTTCCTTTGAGTTTCACAACAATAATTTCAATTACAAACACGATGACAGAGATAAAAGATCCAACGAAAAGTTCAGTGACAAGAATTGGAAAAAGTACATTGTTACTGATCGACAAATTTTCTAATACTTCTTTGCTCTTGTCTGCTGGCGACATCGTTGGTATAACGTCCTTATTCCATTTCTCCAAGGGTCCAAATGTTTTTAGTCTTAAGAGAAGGCTAGTAAATCCCTCAACGTAAGGAGAACCTGGTTCTAGATAGAATCCTTCTGTTGATGTGATAGAAGGTTCTTCCACTGTTGTAGTTACAGCAGTTCCGTCCGCCCCCTTGAAGCGCGAATTGAACCAGTTTGATAGTGCTTTTAACATGGCACAACTTACATTCTTCTCTGCGATTGCATGGAGAACAAAGTCCTCAGGGCTCATAAATAGACTGCGAGATTTTTTTACTATGCTCATATTTTGGATGTCCTGAAGCATCCAATATACTATCACTGGATTAACTTCAAGTGCAAGACCTGATTTATCCAATTCAGCCAATGTACTCAGTTTTAGTTCCGATTGTGATTGCAAATTATTGCTGGTGAGCATATCATAAATCTTGGAAGGGTACATAAAACTCACAATTATCATATAGGCAAATATGATTCTTGATTTCCAATTTACGGATTCGTGAGGAACTGTTGAAACCAATACGACCTGCATCGTGAAAGACAAATTCCAGTGATTGCTGTACTGTTCCAAGGCGTGCATCAGCAGTACTGATGCCGTTCGATATGAGACTTTCTCGATATCATATAGGAAAATATATATTTTCCTAATTCTATTTTTGACAGAAATATTTGTACCACTAAAAACATTAATACGCATTATAAGTTTCTTTCATAATTGAATTACTTAAGTGTCATGAACCACTAATTTTTCACTGTTATGAAATTAGAAAGCAATTAATATAAAAATTTGTTTATTGGAACGTTCAAAACTTGAAGCACATTTTCTTTTAGATTTTAGAGCAATTTGTCAATGGTTATTAGCAGATCATTTTAAAATAAACGTGGAATATGTGGAGCTGTTTCAATATGAAAATGCAATTTTTATTGTAGTAGAAGGGTGGCACTTTAAACGAAGTAACTTTTGAAAGGTTACCCATAAAAAATATCTTCTAATAATGACATACATATTAAAGAGCGGCGTAACTAGAAACGCAGAGGCCTGCTGCAAAATCTTTTAGGGGGTTCCTTTAAGAAAAAGAGTAGTTCATATAATACCCTATGATTTGATCCAGCCCCTCCTCCAAATCTCACTAAAATTTTATAAACTTAGGGAACGAACATAAATATAAATTCTGTTAATTAAATGAACGTTAAACCTTAATCAAATTAGTTTTGTAAGAGAAAATTTCAAAATTTCTAAAATAACATTTCAAAAGTATTAGAAATACAAACTTCAAAATTTATTCAAACTATTATTCTTTAGCCTATAAATTATCAAAATTCTTATCTTTACTTATCACAGGCTTCATAGTCTTCCTCATATTCCCCTCTTCTGCAACTTTACTGATTTTCAACTTAAATGTGAACTGAATTAGAAGATCCCAATAAGAAATTCAATCATTCCTCTTTTTTGGTGGAAAATTAATCTTCTATTATATTCTATCTTCTATCTATTATATTTTCGGGCTGAAAATACAACTGTTTTGTAGAAAATTTTTGCTTTTTGGACGAACTCAACTATTTGGTTGAATATTCTTATATTTTGTTAAAATCTGACTTTTTTGATAGAACATTATCCTTCTGTATTGAACATTCATCTTTTTAGTTAAAAATCCATCTATTTGGATGAAAATTCATCTACTTTGTTGAAATGCAATGATTTTACTTGAAATTTCAGGGATTCAAAGCGTTTTACGTTACATTTTTGAACATTATTAAAAAACTTATAATGCAATAAAGGACGCATTTTTTCAAGAGAAAATTCACTTTCGGTCTAACAGATCAAATTTCTGCTGGACTTTCCTCCAAGTTGTATTATCTTTGAGATTATTACTTCTTTTTAGGAACAATTTTCCTTACATGAGTACAATAGTACGCCACTGTACTTAATAATAAAAGAAGACAGTACAATATAGTAATGGTAAAAACTTCTTTATAAAACAAAGAACTTAATCACTTCCAAGAGTGGGACAGTTCTTTGATATGTGGAGGAAAATAGTTTTGAAATACAGAATACAAATTTCGAATATTCATTTATTAATTATAAGTCATTGAACACTGTAATTCAAATTAAAATTAGATTCTAAAATCTGAGAACAAGGATATAAGTAGAAAAAATTGTATTCAAATTAGAAGTTGGGGGATATACTATATGCGCCTCTTGATCAATAAATAAAGTGCACGAGGAAAATTTATTTAAATAAAATCTTTCATTGCAAACAAATATTTATTCGTCTGTTTAAAATATTGTATTTAAAAATTGCATTCCTTGAATTAAGCCATTTTTTCAAATGTAAATAAACAATTTATTCAATTCGAATATAGCGTAAAGATACAAATTTTGGTTCCTTCGAATTAAACCAATCGGTCTTTCATTGAGTGCTTGGAAATTTCTTCGGAAAAAAAACTGTAGATGCTCTTTTTGTCTTTCAAAGAGCAGAGGCAGGCCCACGGACAGGCCTTTGAAGCTCATGGCAGCTTCGAAAAAGACTTTTTCTGGTACCTGCGACTGGCTACTCGGCGTACCTTCTATTATGAGTGACGAAAACCCCATCTGGTCGTTTTGTCTCGGAAATTCGATACGATACCGATATGATACTTCACTTTCTGATATTTTTTCGATACGATACGAAACTGAGCGATACCAAACCGAGACTGATAGGTCAGTATCGTGTCGGTATCGTCTCAGTTTCGGAAAATATCGCTCAACAGCATCACTAATCAGCAGCCAGAGCATTGCAGAAAATACTGCAATTAGGACTAGTGCGTATAGAAAAATCAATTCATTAAAATGTACTTGATCTTTCATTGTTGGCGACAAGGCGTTAAAACTTCCGAATCGAAGTACCAAATGTTCCAGGGATGAAACCTTATCAACCCTCTGCAGGAGTGTCCGGATAGGGACGGATTTGCATTTTATTTAGTAGTAACTGCTCGACTACAGATTTTCTTCTCGCCTTTTCAAAATGAACAGTGAAGTTTATCTTGTCCGCAAAAGCATTTAGCAACATTATGACTCTTCCCCAAAAGTTGTCTGGCTAACCGGAGGAGTTGTATTCTATACCACCTTGATCAAAAAGTTTTAGGACTCGTCACCGTGTGGCGCTCTCGTTCGGACGATTTCAATTCTTCTTTTTTCGTTGTGTTGGTCGAAGTGTTATTAACGTTCTGTCAGATTTTCAGCTTGATAACTTGACATTTGTTGAAGTGACGCCGTATTTCATACATCTATCTTTGTGTGTGGTTTCGATTTTTCACAAAAAAGGGATCGCGATGTTGTCGCAAAAGACATGCTTTCCAAGGTCGACTCCGACCCATCATTCATCATACGGATAATTACTAGTGACGAGACATGGATTTATGAGTATGACACGTACTCCAGACATCAAGCGAGTGAATGGCGTTCACCCAATGAGCCGCGACCGAAGATTTGCCAAAAAAGACCGGATTTGTGGATGATAAATCCAAATTGTCAGATGTCTTTGACAAATTGGAAATGTTAATAGAACGCTCGAAAATTCACCGGAAGGGTAAGGAATCTGAGACATCGTGCCGTCTAATTAAAGTCATTTTTATGGAAGCTAGTTCTGCTATTAAATTTTTCAAGTGGAAAATCTAAATATGACGGCCCTCACATATTTTATGGTGATCGAACTCAAATACAAAGGAAGCACTTTAAAAAAATAAAAACTGAGCTTCAAGAACTTCGAAATAAGGACCAGGAAAATAAAACTATCCGCTTTGTCAGCGGAGCACCAATGATTGTTGATGCACTGCACTCTAAATGTGCAAAAAACGGAACAACTCGTCTCCTAGAAAACTGACATCTTCACCGGCTAAAATCTCCATTTACTAGCAAAATGTTCAAGAACGAAATTGCAGGATCTTCGAAATTCTACGTTACTGCTTTTATAGGAGAGATAGAAGGTCATGCATGAGTCCACATGAGAGAGGTGGTGGTGTCTTGGTAGCTGTAAGTAAAGCGTTATCTAGTACTCATGTTTATGGGACATTATTTTACAAATCGTACACCTATTTTGACTTTAGGAATTAGAATCTCCTGAAATTTTTCTTACGGCTTCTATTCAAGAAATTAACTGACACCTGTATAAGAATTTGTGTAGACAATTTTTTTTTTTTTGAGAAATATGTTAATTCAAACTTTTCATAAAATTTGTTAAAATGCTTGATTCTCTTGTTTTTTAAATTCATTATCTCCGGTTTAACTAATCGAATCAATTCAGGTTTCATTTTATTTCTCACCTTGTTATGTTAGCTTTTCAGATAAATATTTACATGATTCTTATTTTCTTAACTAACCAAAGACATTTGCAAATTGATTGTCAGTCTTCCATATTTGTCCCCTCAACGAAGAAAATTGAGAAAAAATACTGTAGTATGCGCTATGTTTTAATCGAAAAAACGCATTTCTTTGAAAAGTGAAGACTTCATTTAACTGGAAGATATTGAATATTTTCCGGCGAGCATCGTGCGTGTTGTGCTCGTCGCGAGCGTGAAGTGTTCATTCGTGTTCGGCTCAGGCCGCAACTAGCCATCTTAGAGACACATTCGCTCGGAAATATTAAATACCTTCCGATGTGATAAAGCTTCCACTTTTCAAAAAAATGCGTTTTTTAGAATAAGACGTAGCGCATATTATAGTATTTCTTTCAATTTTTTTTGTTGAGGGGCAAATATAAAGAAAACTTTCCAAACAATAACTTTGCCAATATCTTCAGTTAATTAACAAGATAAAAGTTATGTTAATATTTATCTGAAAAGCTAACAAAACAAGGTGAGAAATAAAATGAAACCTGAATCGATTAGATTAGTTAAACCGGAGATAATGAATTTGAAAAACAAGAGAATCAAGCATTTCAACAATTCTTATCGAAAGCTGAATTAACATATTTCTCAAAAAAAAAATTCTACGAAAATCCTTATACAGGTGTAACTAAAATAATGAGAAGACGCCAAAAAAAGATTCGAGTCATTTAAAACTTCGAAATTTTTTTTTTCTGAAATCCGTATGATTTGTGAAAGAATGTCCTTTGTATATCAGAAACTTCAGTCGAGCAAATCTTTGTCATAATTAATATTGATCATGGGGATTATTTAATAGGGTCTATATATGTGCCTCCTGTCTCACCACTCGACATTTGTACAAAACACATTGCCACAAATCAGGAGCTAAGCACTTCATATCCTCTTGCAAAATTATTACTATTAGGCGATTACAATTTTCCTGGAATTTCTTGGCATATTAACGCCTAGCTGTGACAATTTTTTAATTTCTCAAGATCGTAACACCAATCTAATAGTTAATTATCGCCCAATAATATTTTAAGGTACTTCTGATAAGTGTATCCAATATTAACTTGCAATTCAACTTTTAAGCAGAATTACTTCTTGAAAAATTCATTGATTTCAGTTTCTTTGTCCACTTGATACTATAATCAAGATTCCAAGTTTTCGACTGATCTAGTATGTATATTTGTATTACAATTGTCTATTCAACTATACTTCGAAAAATCTATTTCGATAAATTTTCATTTCTCATATATAGAACTTAGATTTGCTCTTATTCACATTCTTCTTTGATAATTAAATCTGTTTTATAAGTTATTAATTATTATGGCTATCAATATTTAATTTCAAAGGGAAAACAATGAACAAATTTACATCATGGAAACAAGAATTATTCCATTATCAATAAACAATCATCTTAGTTTCTATAAATACATGTTTCTGAACTAATTCTGTGTTATCATTCTTATTACGCTTATGAGTACTTCATTTCTTGGTAATTTCAAGGATAAAGAAATTTACACTCGGCGGCAATACTCGAATTATATTTTGAGATTTATTCTAACCATTATTACAAAGATAAGCACAAAGCTTCAATCTGTCCAAGTGGATCACTTAAGAATAATTCAGGCGGATTCCGAAAAGAGCATTTCTGTTCCCTAATAATTTCCTAATAGTAAAGGGTCCATAGAAATAGGGACTAAATTTCTTGTTTTCCCGAAATTCCCTTTTTATACAAGGTGTTTCTTTTATCTTGAGACATCGAAATATCTCAGGAAATACGCATTTTACGAAAAAAATGTCTTTTATAAAAACTATTTAGTTTCGAGGGGGAAAGCGACCCCGCGAAAATTTACCCCACACAATTTTTTCCGATTCACGCCAGATGCCGATGCATTTACAGGTTGAATTCGCGCAGGCACAGGCACTGTTGGAGCAACCCACACTCCACCTTCAGGCGTGGGGGGTGAGTTAAATTTCTGCGAGGTCGCTTTTCCTACTCGAGAATAAAAAGTTTTTATTACAGACATTTTTTTCGTTACATGCGTATTTCCTGAGATATTTCGATGTCTCAAGATAGAATAAACACACTGTATAAACTTGTGTCCCTTCTCTCAAAAAATTCGAAGTAGATTTCTTGTCATAATATTTCTTTGCTTTTTCTCTAGCGATCGAGAGCCTTTCATCGGCTTGGGAGTGGGCGTTATCCAGTTTTGAGAAAAGCTTCTTCAAGTGATCACAGTACGTGCGATCCGGAAGTCCTGATGGGAAACTTGTGTGAAAATAAGCTTCCTTGCCGAATACAAACGTGCAGAGAGCATATCCAGTGAATTCATGGACATCAGTGTTGTAAGAAAATACAGCAAATCTTAACTGTTCAGTCTGTTCATTCTTGACTACCAATCCAAAAACATATCTTCCCTTTCTCGAGAAAACTACAGCTTCTCC
>JAUMHM010072188.1:0-14022 GCA_032362435.1 Melikaiella ostensackeni
AGCCAATCCCTCAATTGTCCAATGACTCTTACACTCGCTTTACTACCATTGTCTATTGCTCTTATTCCTCTTAGAAGCTAACCATTCACTCCATATTCTTTCAGGACTTCCCCAAGTTTAGATCGGTTCACCTTATCGAAAGCGTTTTCAAGATCAAAAAGTGCACAGAATACTTTTCTGTTTACTCTCAAACTCTCTTCTATGATATATCTCAAGCTAAATATCTGATCCGCACATGATCTCCCTGGCATAAATCCATATTGAACTTCCCAGATCCTTTCTTTAGTTATTCCCGTGACCTTCTAAATCAGGAATTTGGTAAAGATTTTGCTCACGGTACTCTGTAAGCTCATTTCTTTATAATTAGCACAGTCGCCCTCATCACCCTTTCCCTTGCAGATTGGGAAGATAATCACCTTTTTCCAATCATGTTGAAATTCGCCATGCTCAGCTTTCAGTAATCCTGGAATACTTGAATTGTGCAACACTTGCTTCAAAAAACACTTCAAAAATACTTTTCACACCATTGAACCGAGAAATTTAATGGGTAAGCACGCCAGGTTACACGTAATAAATATAGGAAAAGCACAAGAAAATTTTGAAAATGAGCTCGTGAAAGAAGTTGACGTGTTTTTTCTTAAAATTTTTTTCTTAAATCCCTATTCGAACCGCCCTTGACAACGATTTTGATAAAATCGATCGCAATCAGTTTCTTTGAGGGCTTCCACACAACCTAGTCACGCTGTATGTCGCCACATACCTATATAGTGGTTTTAAACGTAGACGAACCGAACGAAAGAATTGTTTTTCCATAATGTGCAACGTTGGGTTACGCCTTTTTTTGTTCGCTTGGTACCCATTAGGTCAGAACCTTGACTGACTTTGATGAATTTTGAAGGAAATTTTTAAATATTTATAATTTTTTTTTTTAGTTTACACCCTCGGAACGGCGTTTGGTTCAGGAGTCCAAAAATGTGTAATAGTTGATTTCGAAAAATTTGTGGGATAGGCCCTTTGGTTCCCCAACCCTTCATCTTCAGAAATAAAAAACGCCTTCATACTAAATCGTTCAATTTTTTGTCCCTATGAAATTTGGAACGAATTGATTAATATCCTGAGATCGAGTGAAGCCGAAAGAAGTTTAAAAATTGTGTTAATTGCAGAGTACTGGACAATCATAAATTTGGCTTCTGTCGTAATCTATATAATATGCCCAGGTTTTAGAAATTTTGAGGGTTCTTAGCTTAGGTTTATGTAGGAAAATAGCTTATATATAAAATTTTAAAAATCTAGTCAATTATTATAGACAACAATTTTCTTAACTGTTGAAAATTTTCAAGAGCTTAAAATACATATAATTAACAATTAAGAAAACTTTAGCAATCAGAAAATTCAGGATCTTGTTCAGTTTATATCCATGAAAGCTTTTACATTTGCTTGCAGAGGCTTTTAACATTTCCATTATGATAAATTTTTCAAATCACGAAAAAACCTTTGAGATAATTCATAGAATTATCAAATTTAAAATAATTGAATTGTAAATGCCTAGTTCTTGCACGGTTCCATTTTTAAGGCAAATTTTTAGTTTAAAAATTAAGTATTTTCCTAATTTGAAAAGCTATATCGAAAATAGACAGTTTTTAATTCTTTTTCGAGTTGTGCACGATGTTATATTGGATAATTTCTCAGCACTTTAAATCCAAAATTATCCAATTTCAATCGCTCTCAATTCTAAAAATGGTCCTCCTTGAAGTTGTTTAATTGAATATTCTTAAGCTTTTTATGCTCAGTACTAATTTTTTTATTAAAAAGTTTATTCAATTCAATTTTAAAAGCCCTACACCGTTGGACTATTTGATGCTACACAACAAGACTCTACACGCAATTATTCGAAACAGCTAGTCAAATATTTTCTTTTCAATCAAACATCAAGTTATTTTGTGTAGTGTCTTCTTTGCAAAGTTTAATTGTCTAGAGTTTATTTGAATTCGCAGAACTGGAATTACCTTTTTTTTGCGAAGCTTTACATGTCGGATTCAACCGCATTGAGTTTACATTTTCAATCACTTTACATATCACAGTAGTTATTATAATGTACTGCAGAACTTCCAACTTTTTTATAAATCCTCTGACGCTGTTCCTTGCCATGTCTTTAACATTTGCTGCAGCTGTCGATGGCCAAAGTAAGGAAACCGCATTCGTCATTTCCGTTTAATTCTAAAATTAATTTGTAATTCAAGAATTGTATTGGGCAACCAGCATATCACATCGTAATCATTCTTATCGTATAACAAGAAAAACAGTCCCATAAAATGCGTCAAATTTGAAAACCTACGATTCATGCTAACACGAGTGATACTCTATTACTTACGCAAATAACCAATTATTGACCTCGAATTTAATTTCAAAAGATTTCACGTGGTTCGGAATAACACGTCTCGTTTGGTTGAAATTAAGAGTGAAATAAGAAAGACTGACCAAAGTGCTTTATTACTGCGTGATATTCCATTTATGCAAAACTGAAAAAAATGCAGTAATTATTTTTTAGAAATTATGCACAATTTCTGTAAAAGAAAAACGTCTTTCAACGATTAACGAATAATTTCTTATCGGTTCTTACCAATTCTTTGATAATGATACGGTTTTCAAGAATGATAACCTATTATTTCGGAAAAAAGATTCTACATGTTGACCGCATTTAATTAAAAAAAAAATTAATCACTTAAATACGTAAGGCGGGGGCGAAGCGGGAATTTTTCTTCTAGGTTTTCCTCAATATATTACTGACAGAAATTAAAATTAGATAATAATGCTTCAAAATATCTAATGTCCCCCTTCCTCTTGGGCAATGGGCATTGTTATAACGGGGATCATAAAAAATGGTCGAAATAGGATCGGTTATCCTAACCAATTGGGCCGGGAAATTTTTATTTTCATTGGTATCTGCAAATCTATATGCGAGTGAAATAAGAATTTGTATTTCAGAAAAATTCAAGCGATTGGACGAATTTAGAAATTGAGATTTCAGAGATTTCTATTTATAAGGAAGCCATCACACTAAAATAACAATTTCTTGGTGTGGGAGTTGTGAAGCTTCACGTGAAATTGGCACTGCTACACGTATTTACAATACACGTTATCACAATAATAAAAATGTTGAAATTTTTCGTATGGCAAAAATTAACAATCTAATATCTCTTAAACTATTAGCTTCAAAGAGTTCTGATAGGGATCGTTTGAAAGAATTTTATATGCCCTACGATTTTCATTTTATTGTTCACTGACAATGTATGTAATGGTCTGATGGAGCTCAGTATTCTATTATATCATTCACTCATACATTTTTAGCAGAAAAAATTCTGTATGCATTTTGTTCTAGCAAAAGGTCTTTTTTTGTCTTATTTGAGTGGTTTAAACGTTTTTAACAATGAAAAAGATGTTGCAAATTTATTTCGACTTTACCTTTGATTGCCTCTTCTGCACAGTCTTCGTTCTCGTTTCCTGTACACTCTTGACTTTCTTCTTCTACACACTCTTCATTTTCATTTTCTTCTCTACGTTTTTCCTTGAAAACAATTTTTTATGAAAAAAAAACAATAAAAAAACAAACAGAAATACATAAATAATTATGCAAGTAATTATTCATGTATTTCTATTTGTTTTTCTATTGGTTTTTCCAATTTATTTAGTTTTTCAATTAGGGCATCTAAAAATCATCTGGATATAATGTCAAGCATCTTTTATCTTATCTCAAAAACCTGCGGGCTCATTTGATGGCGCCACCGTCGACTATACGTTTATAGTTCTGAAGCATTGAGTGACCATAACCTGTGACAGTCTAAGAAGTTTGTGTACGTGATCACCTCTGAGATTTGCGACACGCAAAATGGTTTCACGATCAACTTTCATCACAAATATAATTGAAAATTAAAATTCCATTTCTTATCAAAACTGCGAGATACAGAAAAATGTTTAAAATCAAAATTTTCATCCCAAAACGATCTATAAATTATCTCAAAACCATTTTTTGATACATAACGTACAAATTTTTTGTTTTAGTTGCGAAAAACTTCAGTGAAAATGAAAAATTCAATCTACAAGCAAAATCATCCAAGTTATCGGAAAAACGTCCAGCAGCCAAATTTTTTATCTCAGAAAAAAGATAGAAATTGGTAAACATGACAAATGTGTAAAAAATTTCAATAAAAGAACGCGATTGTCAAACGCTTTCAACTTTATTCAAACAATAAGAAGGCAGTATTGGGAAATTTGTAAATAGACTACCTTCCCACCTCCACCAACATAACATATTCATACAAGCTACTGCTTCATAATGGAAAACTAAGAATTATTTACACACCTAATCTACTTCACCTTGCACCTTGCTTCATTGATGTCGCAGCCTTTAGAAAAATTTCGGCGATAAAGGAATCGAATATTTCATCCTCAATTTGAGGTTATATTGCGGTGTTAAGGGTTTTAAGGTTTACTGATTTATATAGCCGGTAGCTTTGTGTAGCAGTTGCTAGTTTTCAGCACAAAAAACATTATAGTTTTGAGAACCTGTACTTTGAAACGTTTTCTCAGTAGACAATAATGTTTTTTTGTGAAATTTAGAACTACGCAAGAAAAAATGATCAGTGGTTTAAACATTTAATTTTTTTTCTATTTAAACTGAATAAATTACACTTTTACGAGCACACTACACTACTTGTATAAATTGTGCTATTTCCCATTTCCAAATGAATTATAGGATGAGAATTTTGATGATATTAAAAGGAAAAGACTTCTCGAAATTTCCACAAAAAACTGAAAAGGAGAAGGGGATCAGTAGTACATGCCAATAAAAAAAGGATTAAATACTAAAGACTTCAATTCATCATTGTTTTCCATTTAATTTAATTTTTTTATTAAAAATTCTTATTCATTTACCTCAGACCTTGCCTTAGACCTTGCCTTATACCTTAGACCTTTGGGCTAAGGAAGCTATGGGACAATTCCTCACACAAAGGCGGTGGAAAAGGTTGTATCTGAAGGTGGAGGGAGAAAGACGGTATCTGGAATTACCCCTCTAGAAGGTGGTTTCTGGGAGTACCACTCTGGGAGGTGTTGTCTTGGGATTCCAATCGAAAAGGCACGCTCTAGAGGCCCTTATCGGAGGCTCTGAAGGAATTTCTCAGAATTCCTGACACAGCCGCGGCGGCAGCTAGATTAAATCTATTGTAATCTATGTGAAAAAACCACCCTCAGGGAAAATTTGGTCATTTTCAAATATTTATGGAAATTTTATGAAAACTTATTTGTACAACAGGAAGACTAAAAGTTGAGTATTAGTGTTTATTCGTACTAGAAAAATCTGGCTATACGTACCGATATTCCGGTACGCGCAGCTACGGGATAATAATCATTAGCTTAGGGGTTTGTTCTGCTCAACGTATGCAGGGATTTTTAGGTAGAAACAAAATTTTGTTAATAGAGTAATAATACCTGCTAGCTTTGTCTTACAATAAATTTTGTTTGCGAAACTACTGAAAGAACTCGAGGTTTTTAGCAAGCGAGTTCTAAAATCTGAAGTATGTACGTAAATTCTTAACATATTTTTTGCCATTTTAACAACCTGTCTCCATTGCGTATGCAAGGATAAGGATGTATGGAGGACAATTGTTTGTAAGAAGAATAGTAACGCCTGAAACTGAAGATTTTAGATACTAATGAGCCCGCGTGAAGAGATTTTTTTAGTGGATTAGTATAATGGCTTTGTGAAGCTCTTCACATGGGGTGATTGCTAGAGAGATTGATCAGTGACCCGTGTCGAAGCGGTGTTGTGGGACGAGTGTGTCGTTTGAATGAACAACACGTGACTTTTATATTGATCTAAAACCTATTCCTTCTTCTACAATTCCCTCACTTACCCTTACCATATAAATCCGTAATCCCCGGTAGTATAACAAAGTTAGAACCGAACGATTTACGCTTACCCCGGAAGGGATTCGGCTCAATGGTATAATGAATAATAATAAAATAATAAAAATATTGAATTATTAAGACAAAAAATTCATGTTTAATTTAAATTAATGTTTTTTTTTCATTGTCACAAATTACTTCTTCCATTTAAAAAAAGATTTTCGTTGGAACAGACTATATCTTTGAATAAAAAAAAATCAAGGAATTTCTTTAAATTAAATAAACTTTTCTTTGACCACATAGGCATATTAGTGCTAAGATTCGTTTGGTGCAAAGAATTTTTTCTCTAATTGTAAGCAATCATTCGAAATCTCATGCAATTCCCTTAAGCCTATTCAAATATTGAAAATCGCATGTAATATTCAAAATCCTATTGAAATTTTATGGAATGTCCTGAAATTCCTTGTAGTTTCCATTGAAAACCTTTGATATCTTGGACATCTTGAAATCAAAAATTGCTTTGAAAATTACTAGAACATTTGGTCAATTCTGGGAAAGAATGACGTCCCTTTTTTTTATTTCCAATGAGCATATTTTGTCTAATTTATATTCGTTTTTTCCATGTGAAAACCGGCCTTTCAGAAAACGTAAAATATTAGATTGTAAATTGTGACATCAATAATTTTTAAGAATTCAGTCAATAGTTTTTTCGCTTGGAACTGGCTCACGGAAAATAGCTATCTCATTGGGACAAAATTCTTCCGTGTATTTCATGAAATAACAACTATCGTAACTTCCGTGTGTACGAGTATATATACCCTGATAATCGGCCAGAATATTCATTAGTTCTTGGAAAAAATGAAGATCGTTTGTACTCTGGTCCTAACCTTGGCGGTCATCTTTAATTCTATCGGTGAATATGATTGTTATTATTATATATCTTATATCTATATGTTTAAGTATATTTTTTAGCTTTCTTCAATTGCTATTTTTCCCAAATTCTATCTGAGTTTGTCCAGAATGAGCACGAATTGAATCAAAATGAATTTAAAAATACTTGAAAACTTGTCACTTATAAAATAATAATCATCTGTGTCAAAAAGAAGGAAATTATACTAAATCAAATCTGTTTCTCCATTTGAATCTCTTCAATCATCCATGTCAAATTGAATTTGAATGTATTCCGGTGGAATCAGGGACGCTGAGTTTGTCCCTACTATTACGAAATTTGAATGAATTTCAAAACTGGAAAGCTTTTCGAGTTAAAGTGGAAGCGCAATTTGGTCTCGAGATGAATACTTTCGCCTAGCATCTTCAAGAGTAAAACAAAAAATATAATTTCACTTGAGTCTGAGATCTTAGCGAGATACGCCTTAATATCTGCATGTTACGTATTTGCCTGCAAGATCTTATCTGAAGCTCCAAATTCTTCCAAAAAGATTATTCCCAGAAGGCAGCCGATTTAATTCAAATTGATTTTTTTCTGAAAATGGGATTTCTTTCTTGATTTAAATTTTTTGGCATCCTACGAACAATGTAAGAACAAATTGCGAAGAATCGATTGAACCCTTTTTGAGAAAATTCTATTTTTGTGTTTGATCAATTTTTAACCAAAGAATTTATCGAAGATATCATTATAAGCGTATTTAAAAATTGCTTTATTCAAGTTATTTGTACATGAACACTATATAACGCCAAGCGAAGCGCGCAGACCAAATCGCGCGCCACAGGCGCGCTCAAACTTGCGAGCGAAGCGAGCTGCGCGCGAGGCGCAAGATGAGAGTATGCCCGCGAAGCGATCAGATTTTTGGTATCGTTAATTTCACCGTAAACAACATGATTAACTTGGGTAGAATTTTCGATTTTTGATCCTTTTTGTTTAATATTACTGTTATCCACAAAAAGGCTCAATTAAGAGTATTGATTTTTAAAAAATGTTTATGATAATCTACGGCACGAAATAAAACTTTTCTCTCTTGTGATATTTTCTCGGACGTCGAGCTATTATTTATTCACGGCCTTGTGAACAATGTATTTTTTATAAATGTACGCCCCCCTACGAGCCAAAATTTTCAAGTTATTAGCGATTGCCTTTTTTTATCGTTAATTTTACCGTAAACAATATGATTATCTTGGGTAGCATTTTTGATACCTGCATCTTATTGTTTATGACTATTGTTATTATTAAAAACCCTAATTAACATAATTTATACGACTTCAATCAATTTTGAAAATTTTCATATATTTTCAAACGTGTGCATTTGTATCTGTTTCATTCAACCGTCAACCTTAAAAATATTTTGACATTCGTGTCAAGTTCGATATTCAATCGAACCGGAAGCGTGTTTTGTTTGAACTTTCGTTGACCTGTCTGTTTACATTCGTTGGAATGTTAACATTTTATAATATATTCATAATTAGGTAACAGAAATTGGAAAAAAACTAAATCGCTGCGGTCACTTCAGCGAAATTTGACTGTACTTCTTACCTTCATTTTATTATCATTACTCCACTGAGCTTGATATGTACATTTCCGTGTTGAGGCACTATTTATAAGCTTCAATACAATAGGCAGTGAGTTAAATATTTAGGTAAAAGAACGCTTGATATTGCGATAGCACATCATTTCGAAACTTGAAAATTGTGGATTGTGGGGCACCTCAGATTTATAAAAAATATATTGTTTATAAGACTGTGAATGAATAACGGCTGGTTGTACGAGAAAATATCACAAGAGTGAAAAGTTTTATTTTGTGCCATAGATTAATAGAAAAATTTTTAGAATATTAATTTTCTCAGTTGAGGATTTTTGTTAATATCAATAGTCATGAACAATAATGTGCAGGTATCGAAAATGCTACCCAAGGTAATCATATTGTTCACGGTAGAATCAACGCTATAAAAAAAATTAATCGCTGATAACTTGAAAATTGTGGCTTTTAGGAGAGAGGATATTCATAAAAAATACATTGATTACAAGGCCGTGAATAAATAATAGCTCGTCTTACGAGAAAACATCACAAGAGTAAGAAGTTTCATTTTGTGACATAGACTATTATAAAATAAAATAAATAGATTCTATTCATTGAGCGTTTTTTTGAATACAATATTTATAAACAATAAGGATCAGGTATCGAAAATTCTACCCAAAATAATCATATTGCTTAGGGTAAAATTAACGATATAAGAAAGATTATCGCTGATAACTTGAAAAATGTGACTTGTAGGGGGCGTACATTTTTCAAAAATACATTGTTTATAAGCCTGTGAATAAATAATGACTCGTCTAACGACAAAATATTACGAGAGTAGGAAATTTAATCATGTGTCAAGGATTGATAAAAAAAATTTTTCAAATCTATTCTGATTATTGAGGCTCATTTTTTATATCAATTGTTATAAACAATTCAGCTAGAGAGATTATGAACAATAAATTATGTTATTAACGGTAGATGAAGGTTTCGCAATAACTTTAAGCAATATTATGACACTGGTTGGTCTGGATGATTTTTTATTAATAAATGAAGACAAAACGATTTCCTATTAAGAATTGCAATTTTCAACAACAATTTACGGAGAGAAGTTTTCATTCGATCGAAAAAAATTTTTTCTATTTAAGAAACCTATCCTCAATATAGTCAGTGTACAAGTTTAAAATTATTATGAGCGATATATTCTGAGGTAACGCTGTGCAAATATGGCAATTTTGTTGAAAAATCATTTGTTCATAACGCTGTGAATTGCAAACGGTTCGTCGTACGAAAAGAGTGCGGGATACAAAAAAGGTTTAGTTTTTGTCAGCCATGCTTAAAATGATTCTATGAATTTTTTTGTGAATCAATAATGAAATTGTGGAAAAAAATTGTTCGAACAAAAATTTACCCAGATTTCGAAAACCTACCCAAGATATTCGTAATCAGAGGAATTTTTTGACCTTTTGAAAAGGAGTAACCTCGGGGACTCACTGTACTTCTATAATTCAGTTAAATGAATTTCTCGAATTACGTTTGAGTGCGAAAATATATGTTTGATACTTCTCAAAATATCAATGAACCGCATTTTAAATTAACATGGGATTTTTAAATTTTATATGGAAAAAGCTCAGTTTTTGAAAAAATGAGAATAACAACTAATTGTTAATAACTTTTATTAATTAAGTTTCAGTCATTTCTTCAAAAAATTTTAAGGTGCAATTTCCGCCAAATCTTTTTTAATTCTGACCCTCACCCCAATCACCTTATGTTCAGCCCGGAAAGTGCCCACAAAAATTTGAAATATGAATTTGATGTAAAATGAACGCTTCAGACGAGCTTTTACATTTTTTTGGCATAGATGTTTACTATTCGACAAGTGACAAGTTTTCAGGTATTTTCAACTCAATTTTTGTGATGTAATCAATAATTATTCACAAAAGTGACAGAAAAAACGAATTTCTGAAAAGGGAAACCAAGTATTTCTTACAAAAATGGTATTTTCCATTTAAATGATAAAAATGTAATATTTTCTTGGATTAGTGACATAGTAATTATATTTTCTCTTTGAGATATTTTGCGATTGTTCAAGCATTTACCATTTGAACAATTTTTCTCAACACTACATTATGAAAAGTTACTATTCTCTGAATTAGGAGTGTCATCTCCAACTGTCGCAACAAAAATACTATGAGAAGAGTTGCCTCTAAATTCTATAAAGAAATTCCAAAAACTGTGCGTTTGAGCACGAGTTGAAGACAGAAATTGAATTAAAAATTGACTTTTAGACAAAATTGTCTTTTGCGATTTGTTGGAAAATTAACAAAGAATACGATTTGCTTGTGAGAAAAAAAAATGCGGAATGTAATTCTCCACGATAACATATATATTTCAAAATTAAAAATTTCCAATTTGGATTTTTGATCACCAAACCAATTCTGGTTTTCCATGCTGTAAAGGTGGATAAAATTCAACTCTTCGCGAAATTCTTGCAATTATGATTGTGCAAACAATTGTACTACTTCTGAAAGAAGAGAAAACTCAATAAGAAGCGACATAGTGTAAGAGATCAGTAAAAGACCGTGGTTACTCTCAGAAAAAGTTTCTTTAATAGAATGAGAAAAGTTGTGTTCAAGAAATGGTTTCTTTAATCTAGGACTAATATTTCCCTGAGTGAGCGTGTACCAACATTTTGCTACGAATAGCGGGACCTGAAAAACGAGCTATTTGTACTGAAATTTCGTAACAAATAGCCGCATTATTTCGGTACGTATAAACACTATCTCCGTAGAAACTCGAACGTTCTCCAAATCTCCCATGCAAATCCAGGAGTAAATGATCTTCAATTGTTCAAATAATTGAAAAATGTCTCAAATTGAAAAATATCACAAGTTTTTCATTAACTACTTCATTTTTCTAACGCCGACGCTGCTGTTTCTAGAATTGACAAATGTTAACCCGCCTCTTTCCTTGATAAATTTTCAAACTGACATTTAAATTTTATAAAGTGCGCTATAATGCTAAGTCACGTAAAGCCAATCCCCCAAATATTTATAAATAAAATGACATGGCTTCAAGATTAGAAAATTCCTTAATTTTTAATTACATTTTGAAATGTTTTGAACAATAAATTATCTTGAGATCACAGATTATAGACTCCACTATCACAGTATTCCAAATAATGTTAGTGTAAGAGAATTTGGAAATAATTGCTGCAATAGTAAATTAACACTTTTACTTTCTGGAAATATGGATTATGCTCATCTTGTGACATATTAGAATGTATAAACTCTTGTTTATAAACGATTGCGAAAGAACTTATAGCCAGTTATGTTATGGCAAAAGTAAAAAATTTTTGGGTTAAAAAGTACAAAATTTAAGTAAATCAAAGTTTAAAAAATCTGCCCGCTTCGCGGGCACATTCTCATCGCATCCTACACTCGCAAGTTTGAGCGCACCTAGGGCACGCGATTCGGTCGTCGCGCTTCGCGCTTCGTGTCATATATCCATGTACAAATTACTAAATTTGTTTTTGATTTCAAATGAAGAAGGAAATTCATTTACTTAAGACTCTAGCGGCCTTAAGGAATACTTTCTCATCATAATATTCGCACTTCGCGCTCAATTTTCTGCGCTCACTGTATAATATATACAAATAAATGGTCAAAAAGACGTTAAAAAATTACGTTAATTTAAAGTTATTTGGCTCAGAATTTGAATTTGAGATTTTCCAATAAAAAATTTGAAAAGTTGTTATGACGATCTTGTAGAGCTTTCAAGAAACAACGTTTTTCTCTTCCGAACGTTTTTTCATGTCGTGCATTTTTTGGCGTGAAATTTTCATTTTCTTTTCTTTTTTCGAATTTTGAAAATACTATAACTAGTAACTAATTTTCTTATCTCTAAAAGACCTACGAATTTTCATAAAACTATCAATCTATAGGACGTAGAGTTTTTATTTTAATCGTGCAAAAAAACGACTTAAAATAAAAAATTTCAATCGATTGGAAAACAACACAAGGTGCAATAATTATGAGTTGAAAAAAATCGCTTCAAAAATAATTAAATAAAAGTCTAAGTACCCTTATGACGTGGGTTCTAAATCTTAAAAAAAAAGTATTTAGAATTTCAAAATTGCTGGAAACTTTTTAAATTCTTACACGATATGGTTACTGGCTAACTGACTTCATCTTTATTTTTCGACATTGAAAAAGTGTATTAAAAGTCAATTTACTCCTTTAGTTCTTCACAAATAACAGACAGACACCACTGTGAAAAAATCTTTTCCGATATGTTTAAAATGATTAATAAGTTTTTCGGGTACAAATTGAAATTTTCACGGTTTCCAATTGAAAGTCTTAAGAGTGAAGTAATTTTTCTGAATTCGGTCGATATTAAATAATTCTGTATGGGAAATTTATGAATTTCAATCGCTAATTGTTGTTTAAATTGAAAGTAAAGTTAATAGGTAAACAATATTCAAGTGTTTCTTTTCGAATTTTTCAAATTTTGATTACCCGAAATGTAGCATTTTTTAATTTGGAATTTTTTTTTCTCAATATATTTGTTTCAAAAATGTTCAGTTTAAAATTTTTGTGTTAGGAGACTTCGAAATAAAAATGGTTTGGATTTGATGGCTTTTACTTTGGAATGGCGCAATTCTAAATGCTCTTGATTTGGAGATTGTATAAGTTTATACTATACAGGTATAATTGTAAAGGCGTTGACATTAATAACATTGAAAATATAGACCTTCAACATCATTTAATTTTAAACAGTCTCGAGTAGCCACCCTGAGATCTGTTATAGGCGAAGAATTTTCCTGTTCAACACTTTATTGTATCTTGTGTCGTTTTTCCGAAAAATCAATTTGTTCATTTTTGATGTTGTTTTTCAACATCAAAACAAACACTACGCGTCTGATCAAAAAATCATTCAAAGCAAATTCATAGATATAATTCAGGCGAACAATTATGTTATGCAACATTTTGTTGTATCTTGTGTCGTTTTTCCAAAAATTATTATTATTTTTTCATTTTTAGTCCTATTTTTCACGATTGAAACGGAAACTGGGCGCTTTATCAAAAAACCATCGGGAGGAAATTTGTAGACCTTCTTTAGTTGAATAATTTTGTTATTACAGATTTAATTGTATCTTGGGTCGATTTTCCACAAAATCAATTCTTTAATTTCAAATTTCATTGTTCGCGATTAAAACAAAGACTACGCATCTCATCAAAAAAAAAGTCAACAAAAACTTTGCAGATCATATTTGGATAAATGATTTTTATATGTTCATATTTTTCGTATCTTTTATATTCTTGCCACAAAATATCATTTTTTAACTTTTCTTATTTTTTTCGGTGGTTAAGACCAGAACCGCTGCTCAAAAGAGGCTGGTTAACAAACTCGACCTTTCTGTCTGGTCCCTTATAATGTATGCCAAAGCACAATCCAATTCGATTAGTTTTTCAAGAATTACCTAGTGTAGAGACGACAACACACGGTGTTTATATACGGCAAAAAAGTTTGCCTGATATGTAGCTGAAAAAAAACTGGCCACGTCTCACTACCGTGAAATGGGTGGCCACACACACACACACACACACACACACACACACACACACACACACACACAAACACACAC
>JAUMHM010072198.1:0-14022 GCA_032362435.1 Melikaiella ostensackeni
AGTCCCCACGGTGGGCGCTCTGGCCAATCACAGGCATCGTAGAGAGTATATATAAGATCAACATAATCTGAAGCTTCTGTTTCAGGTTAGCCCTGAAGAAGTCAACTGCAATGTTCACGAAACGTCGGCAAGATTCGTAGTTCTGCACACGATTGAAACTCGAAATACCTCCTTTCATCATAATGAATTGTCGTGAAAGCATTAAATCTATTATAGAATAAAATCTCTTTAATGAAATACGTACCGTACTCATGACAATTCCGTCGGACCCTCTGACCTCCGACTTCCAAATGATGTCCGATTCTAAAAAGTGTTTTTCGCAAACTGGATCCCTGTATTTTAATATGATGTCGTCCCGTAATATGGCTTTTTGACACAGCTTAATTATTTCCGTCATAACCTCACTTGCAAATAGGAGCTACGCATTTAACCCCCATGCTTACCGCGCTTATTAAAATATAAAAAACTGTTGCAAAAATTAAATTTTTCATTGGGCTACACACTTTTGAAGATTATTTTTGGGAATTTCAACGAAATGAGTCACTTTTCAATTATTTCTTGAATGTTTCCAATGAATGGCAATGCAAAAGCCAGTCTACCTGATCCGAGCGTCATCTGTTGGATTAGCTCCACTCCCATTTCCCCTCCGGATCGTAAGAGGATATGACTTGTGGGGTCGTTGAAGGGGGCTATGACCCATCGATCTGACATCGGTTGAGTCATTTCTCTCATGTCCAATATCTAGGCTAACCTCGATTAAGTTATTCTCAAAAGTGCTCGGGCATCCAGTTTCTCTTCTGTACGTGTTTCGGGGATGGCCCTCGGTTATTTTAAGTCGAAAAAGAAAAAAAAATCGTTCTAAACGCTTTTGAGGAAAACGATTTTCTCACTTTCAATGATTAAAAACCTAATTTTTCTCTAAAATTGCGCGAAATATGAATAGCAGTTCATAGCTCGAAATTGTTCCGACTCCGGAAATCTACGAAATTTTGATTAGACACCCTGGTAGGTTGCACGGGAGGACCTGAGGGTTTGGGAGGTAGAGAGTGTGGAGGTTAGACTGGCACAGCGACAGCTGCGGCGGCGCGGCGAGATCTTTTTATAAATCAGAGAAATGTTCACATATAAAGCTTGGAGTATAGCAATTAAGTCACTGTAAGACTGATGAATTTGATGAAAAGTTGCTTTTTCAGCCTACTTAATGTTGTAGTAAGAGAAAAACAAAGGCTTCACTAAGATAATTCCAATGAATTTCTTATTTCCTATAATATACCTCATAACTGTATACAAACGTGAAATCGCTGAACTTAGAATTTAGAATTTAGCAGCATTTTTAACTTCGGCGATATTTAGTGAATTTTTAAAGAACTTCGAAGATGACTTCATTTTTTAGTTATTGACAAAAGCTTATGCTAAATATTTTTCCTGAAAATACTCTTTGAATCGAATGAATTCAGCCATCAAACTTTACTCGTAAGCGTTGGATACAAACAAATCTGTTCTGCTTCAAGCTGTAATTGTGGACCTATCTTCCTATGCATTTTTATATGACGTAGTTTGTTTGATAACATATATACTGCTATCACATAAAACATGAAGTTTTTGGGCGGCAATATATTTGTGTTAGTCAAAAATTTTTCCCTTCGAAGACTCTAATTCAAGAATTAAATGGATTTATACTTTCAGCTTTATCCAAACAATGAGAAGGCAATAGTGTGAAACTTTTAAATAGTCTATGTCACCTCTACCAACACAACGTATTCACAAGTCACAGTCTAAAAACAGAAAAACAAGAATTATTTTCACAACTAAACTATTTCACATTTTTCCGATTTCGAATTAAGAAAACTCAAAATAAAAACATTTAAACTTTAGGCCAATTTCTCATATACAAAAAACAACGTATAATTTATTATTAATTTGGAGTTTTATCTAGTTTGAATACATTCTATTCTAAGGTCCTCAAAATTAAACACTATTTTAGGTTTTTTTCCTTAAAGTAGGACTTCATTACATCCATGAAAATTTGTCTAGCTTCTGCCTGAAGTTACTTTCATGACGGCTTCAAAACTTCTACCCTCCACGGTACAACAGGAAGTTTTTTTGGAAATTCTGAAGTTTGGCATTTGATGATGAGCAAGAAGAGGGATTTGGAGGAATGTTGGCACAATCTCCCTTTTCCCCTTTATTTTTTTACTTATTTTATCTATTCCTTCTCTTTTCGGTCACTTTTTACACCTAATATACCCTTGATTCAATGTTGGTTCAATTTGGCTAGAACATAATAAGCATGTGTCTGGCAATAATTATATGTTAAAAAATAGTGTTTTCAAAGAAACAAAATTGAAGAATTTTCAAAATTATTTATAATACATGCTCTTTACCAATATCTCTCGAACAATCGTCTAATGGCAGATAAATAAATATGTACCTAGTAGATTTCGATTTACTTTCACCTTGACATCATCTCCTTGTAAGTATATTATACACTGTTGGAAAAGAATATACGATCAGGGTGATCCAAATTTATATCTGTAGAAATTTTATTTTCTATTTTTGTTGAGGGAAAGCCCCCAATTATCTCGTTTTCAGAAGAAAGAAAACCCCGTTTTTTTTCAAACTTGTCAACATTAACCTGTGCACCCGGGCTTTCAAAATTAACATGGTGTTTCAAATGCAAAAAGCTAATTTTTCGAAGAAAATGGATAAGAGAAGTACTTGTGATTAACCTTTTGTAATTTGAAATTCAGTCCCATTCTAAGAAATATTCGAGGAATATTTTATAGCCAAGAACTTTTAATTTTGACCTTTCCAATCTTCTTGAATTGTACCAATTGTGACAAGAAAATGCTACTTTGTATTTTGCTGTATTTTCCGAGCACTATTCAAGGGGGTTGGAAGGGTCGAAATTAGGACTTATTGGGTGGAAATTATTCCTTGAATATTGCTTAGGAAGTGCGATCATATCAACAGTAAAATAATCGTTTGTTGAGAGCAGGTATCTATGAGGCACGAGTTATCTCCTACGCAACAGGAAATAAGAGGCTGTACACATTTATCGAGACGGATGAGATCTTTAGATACGTAAAAAAAAGTAAGCATCATTGAAAATATTGAAATTACGAAAATAAGATTTTTTGCAAATAAATTTTTCTAACGCGCCGTCGCACGATGAAGATGGTAGTTGGGACGAGTAGATTGGCTGGTTCGTCGGGAAGTGTCGTAAAGAGACCACTCCTAGCTTGAAACGATGCGCGAGAATGGGAACGATTGGCTCACACTGTCGCGGCTTGAAGTGGGAGGCCGAGTGGCTGTGCTGCGTGATACCGAAACCGCATCCATCTTAGTTACCATAGCAGCGTGAGCGTCTCGGTTCCAGACAAATCCATTCAAAAGTTTCAAAATCATTAGATAGTAACAAGTCGGTTAATACATCCGGTAACTGCTCAAGATACATATTCTACCATTTAATATAGTAGTTGTAAATTCCAGAACTTTAATTCTGTCATTACAAACAAGAAATACATTGAACTGTAAATAGTAAAAATGGATGTCTTTTTAGAAAAATTTAATTTAATCTTTTTTTTTTGTTTGTATACTGCTGTAATTATGAATTCAAAATTAGAGTTAGCTATTTTTTTATGATTTGGTGAATTAAGCGTCTTAAATTACAGAGAAAAACATCTGCATAATTAACAGAGGGCTGCCACTATTACGAATCTGTAAATTTCGTGGAAAAGATCGCAAGGTACACAAACCAATTTCACAAACCAATGTCACAAATCAAAAACAGACTTTCAACAACCTCCTTTCCGGCTCGTTAGAGACAAATGTACAACAAACTGAAAAGAGAAACCATTTTAGTTGCAAAATTCAAAAATTGAACAATTTCCAGGACTGCCACATGTTCACTGAAATCACTCTTAGTCAATTTTTTTCTCAAATCACTTTTCAGTCACTTTGGGAAGCTGAAGTCACTATACTCAAGTTTTGAGTTTAACATATCACGTTACTCACTTTTCATTCGATAAATTAATCCAGAGGTTAATCACTATCAAATTCATGTCTATACCTACTTCTGAATTTTCTTGAATTCTTTTGAAATATTCTAGGATATTTTGAAAGATTCCAAGAAATTCTTAATAGATTTCAATAATGTAAGAAGTTTCCAAAGGGCTTACAAAAATTTAGGGTATTTTCAAAGATCCCAAGGTATTTTAAAGAGCTTTAACAAATGAAAAAGAATTTCAATAAACCTCAAATGAAGTTCTAATAAGCAAAATTATTGATCTCAAAAGAATCTACAAATTTTTTCCAAACAATCTTTTTTTATAAAACTTATGGTTTCTGTTTTGATCGTGAAAAATAACATTTAAAATTTTTTAATTTTTGGAAAAACGACACAAAATACATCAAAATGTTTAATGACCAAATTATTCACAGAAAAAAGTTCTACAAATTTGTAATTGGCCATCTTTCCATAAGACAAGTGAGTTTTATTTTGATCGTGAAAAAATTCAACTGGTAAATCTTCCACCTAAAACCGAAATTCCGTTATTTGATCAGCCTTCACTTCCATTGAATTCAAAATTTAAAGAAATCAGGAACCCGTCTAAAACTTTCGTTCCATTTCGTTACTGCCTTCAAATCTCTTAAAATCTTCGAAATCCCATCAACATTTCCTGTCCTCTTTCAAAATTCGTGATAAAATTTAGATTCTCTCTCAAACTGTACCAAGTAATTTCTTCAAATCCTTGAAATCTTTTAAAATTATTTGTAATCTGCGAAGCCTCTTGTAATCCTTTGCTAAAATCGCTTAAAATCCCTAAAACATTCTGAATCCCTCGAAATTTCAAGAAATTCCTAAAAAGCTTGGAAAACCTCGTTGAATTCCGTGAAAATTTCATAATTCTTAGAAATACTTTGGAGCCGTCCATAAATTGGGTAACTTTAGGGAGGAAGAAGGGGTCGGAAAAATTTTACAATCTGTTAAATTGGGGGAGGGGGAGTAAACCGACACTGTTACATAATATTTTCAAGAAATCAACCATATATGAAATCCATGCATCAAAAATTTTTTTTTCCGACAAAATAAGCCCTAGAGGTTGCTAATGGTCTTTGAAAAACCTAATTATTATTTTTAAAAATAAAAAATGCAAATTATCGGAAATGTAAGAAATAGTGATTATTATTTTTTTAGTAGGTGCACAATTTCTGGTAAAATAACTTTGAAATATTATATCCTTCATTATTTGGTAAACATGGTAAACAACCTCCCTAGTTCAAAATAACTTTAAGGTTATACCCTCTGAAATTTTTGATCGTTCAAAAAAGCTACCAATTCTTTTTCCGGTCAACAAGTCTTTAGAGGTAGCTTAAGGTAATTGAGAAGTTAAAATATGATTTAATACATTAAAATATTAGCTTATTGAAAATGGAAAATTTACGGTTCAAATTTTGTTAACCAGAGCACAATTTATATGAGACAGTTTTTTAAATACTTTAAGTTGCAATGTTTACAAATTTGACTCTGTCCGTTTCACTTAATTTTAAGTTCTTATCAAAGAATTTTTATTTCTCGAATTGAGTTAATGACGCTTTTTCTATTTTTCTTATGATAAAATCAAAACTATGATAAAAGTAGATAAGAATACTATCATAAACAAACAGTTATCTGACACTGTAGTCTTTGAAACCATACAGTTTTCAGCGGCAGTGAAAATCACTCCAGATTTTGTAGCTGGAGATTCTACTTTATCTTATGGAAAACTCAAGGAAGCTTTGCACAAGTTGAATATTTTGAAATTTATATCATCAAAATTTGTCTTCCTGTTGAAAAAAATTAATTTTCATTTCTTACATTTTCAATAATTTTTTTCGATATTTAGAAAGCAATTAAAGACCTTCAGCTTCCTCTGAAAATTATATAATCACAAGAAAAAAGTAGAGTAACTTTTTGTGAAAAATGAATAGTTTCAGAAAGTGACACCTTAAAATTTTCTCAAAATGAAGAAATTCATTTTCCTAATAATATGGCTTAAATAGTTTAAAATTTATATCACCAGATATTGAGCTGCCACTAAAGCATATTAGTCTCACAGACTTAGAACTCTACCCTCTTCTTCATTTTCATCTTTTTAAACTCAACATAAGTGATACCTGTGAATCTCAAATATGCAAAAAATGGTGTTGAGATTATTAAGCAATTTTTCATTTTAAATTTGTAGTTTGAGACAGCTGCGTGAATCACGTGTCTGACATGCTGTAGACGCATGTTTTCAATTAGAGGAATATTTGATTCCAGTAATATAAAATGACTCAAGACGAAAACAATACGTAATCGGATAATATATTATTTTCAGTCTTTAGTCCTTCAAGTTGTTAGTTTGCTTGATAAATAATAGTTGCAAGACGCTCAAAGATATTTAGTTAACTTACAAAATTTCTTGGCTGTTTTAAGACAATATTTGTTCATCGAATAGTTTTCTAGATTATTGTAGCCTAATCGAATGAGTACTTGATTGAATCAACGAAAATTTTATTTAATCAACGAAAATTTGCTTGACTTACCCAAATTTTTGTGATTATCCAAGGGAAAGGTTTTTTTTTATTCAAAACAATTGTGTTTTCTCAGTGAAATAATTACCAGCATGGTTTTCAAAATATATCAACTTATAATTTTTTGCCCTTCTTGTAATGTATATTCTGGTTTTAAACTCAGTCCTATAATTCCAATTTAAAAGAAATTCATATAAAGTTAGGAAATGTAGGGAAAAGAATCGCCAAAATTGAAATAATAAAAACTGTGTGAGTTAGATTGTATAGAAATATTTTGAAGCCTGAAAAGAAAATGATTATTAATTTTAATCTTATAAGCGTTTAAAATTGAACTGTTTTAAATTAGAGAAATGGAAAATTTAACAGTTTCTGATATGAACCGCACAAAATTGAACAAAAAAATTAAAACCGTCGAAATTAGAGCTTTTCCTGGATCTTATAAGTTATAAAATTAAGAAACTAAAAAATCTCTAGCAAGAAAAATTAGGAATTGAGGCTTTCAAAGTGAGATATAACAATATTGTAGAGTTTAATAGGGATTTTGTTTTTGTTTATACGACTTTTTATGAGAGCATTACAAATTTGACCTTTTCTAACTGAAACAACAAAATCCAAGAACATTAGAATTAATTGTTCTAAACTGAAAAACAGGTTCAAAATTGAATATTTCATACTATGATTTGAAAATCTCTAATGTCAAGTCTACGACTTCTGATCTCGATTAGGCCTTAGGATCTCGATTTACGATTGGTCTTATAAAGAAATGTTTAAGAGCAAATTTATTCGACCTTTTAAAAGCACAAATTCTACTTTTTTGACTATTTTTTTCTTATCTCGCGTCGTTTGGCTACAAAATTAGAATAAAAATATTCCAAAAATTTGTTCTATACTTAAAAAAAAAACTATGCCTCCTACCAAAAAATGTTTAGAAGCAAGTTCACAGGTCTTTGTAAAAGCAACAATTCTGGTATCTGAACTTTCTTTTATATTTCGCGTTATTTGGCTCAAAATTTGAATTTTCGATTTTTCAAGAAAATTCAAGAAGTTGTTCTGACAATTTTGCAGGGCTTTTAAAAAGCAACGTTTTTCCTTTTTTACTTTTTTTCCATAACGCACGTTGTCTGGATTAAAATTTTCATTTTCGTTTCTTCTTTTGAATTTTGTAAATGCTATAACTCTCACAATTTTCTTTTTATCGAAAAAAGTCACAGGAATACATTGTTCGACTTTTTGAGTACTACGAATAGCCGTACATAGAACTTGCAAATTAAAAAAAAGTGGTCTCAAAAATTTCCAAAATGCTCAAACTTTTTGAATTTTTGTCCGAAGTTGCTGGCTGACGAAATTGACTTTCATTTTAGGACACTAAAGTGTATACTATAAGAGTAAGGCCAATCCAATCGGTCAATTCTTTAGAAAGTTATCGTGCTCACAAACTGAAAATCTACAGACACACCCACCCACAGACAGACTGACAGACAGACAGGCACATTCATGAAAACATGTTTTTCGGGTTCAGGGGGTCTCAAAACGTGGACATTTGACAGAAAAAGGGGGGAATCAGATTTTACACAAATCTAATACATTCTCTGAAGAGAATGTAAAAATTGGCGACATGTACGAGTGATTCATAGAAAATGCGGAAAATAAAGCTCCTTATGAATATTTTTCTACTGCATGACACACCTTTTCATACTTTTTAATTTTCGAGGAATGTATAGCTCCTATAATGCATGTTCCAAATTGATTTCATTTTCTTTTTATTTCAATAACTTCTAATTACTTGGTAATTCAGGTATCTTGGGTAGTAAGTAACTCAATTGTATCTAATTAGACACGATTTAAAATATTTGGAAATATTACGTGACATAGATGGGGGGAGGGTCGAAATGATTTTGTTATGATTTCCACGTTACTTGGGAGTGGGGAGAGGAATAAAATTGGCAAATAATGTGTTACGTAATTTATGGATGGCCCCTTACCAAATTTTGTTACTTATGAATAAGTTTCTTCAGCTGTAAGATTTGTTGCTTATTTTGAATGATTAATTTAAGCTTAACAATCGGCTGAATATTATTCAGATAAGTGAAGTTCACTAAATTTATTAATGTAAATGTATGTATGTAAATTTATTAATTAAATGTTTATTAATGTTCAAAGTATTACACTTTTAGAAAGCATAAAAGGGTTACGTTAAACTTAGTGGAGTTTGACGATTATTTCAGTTTTTCATTGACAGGAGTTTCATAGTGATAAGAGATTACGCCTTGGCTCCACAAGTGTGCATAAGGGTGGTTAGAAAAAAATGAAAAGTTCGAAAATTTTTTTTTTTGCCAAAAAAACGAGTACGTATTTTTTCTTTCTTCGATCAGACAATATTGGAGTGTGCCACCCATCTGCTCAATTTTTCTGTAAGAATAACATCCAGAAGCCCCTGATTTCTACAAATTTGAGACTGGAAGGCGACATTTTCAATAAAACAAGCGGAAATTACAGGGGTTTCTTCAAATGACCCTCCAGTTTTAAATCCCCCTTTTCAGCTCTTCCCAGCCCCGAAAATCGCGGTGGAAAATAAATTATGTGAACAAATGAAAATTATTCGAAAAGTAACAGGATTGTCATGAGTAGTTTTAACAAAAAAAGAGTTGATGAAATTTGTTGGAAAGATTTGCAAGAAACTAAACCTTATTTTGCGGGATTTTGAAGAAAATATAGGAAATTTTTGAATTATTTCAAAAGTTTTCGAGAAGATTTGAAAAGATTAAAAAATATTCTAAAACTTGACACAATTTCAAGCAGAATTTTTTTTAAATATCAGGAAGAATCAAAATAATTCTAAAAGATATTTAGAAGGTCTATAAACTTCAAAAAGATTCAAAAATAGTTTAAAACTCGAAAAAATTTCAGAAGGTTTCAAGAGAGTAAAAAAATTTCTTAAGACTCTTGGCAAAATTTCACATAATTTTTTATTTGGAGAAATGAATTTTAAGAGTAAATTGTCGAAGCTTTTAAAACATTTTCAAAAATTTTTTAAATTGTCGTAGAAAAATCTGGAAGACTTTAGAGCCCTTTTTTCAATTATGCAGAATTCAAAAGAAAATTATGGAACGTCCATTAATGACGGAAGGATTACTTTTAAAATTTTAGAACAAGAAAAATTTAGAACATGAAGATTTGTGTGATACCCCCTTCTTACGTAAAATTTATATTTATTACTCAATAATAAACAATATGTCTAGGGTAGGGTGTGGTCAAAAGTGCAAAAATTTACTTTCCTCAATATTGTGTCCAAACGAAATTAGGTATTTCCTTAATTTCGCTTAAAAATATACGTAAGACATTAGAGTTCCAAATAATAATCTCAATGAATATATATGTGTTTTATCTATTATATTATACATTATTTTAATAAATACTGTCTGATGGTACCTTTTGCCCCGCACGTGAGGTAAAACGTACCAGCATAAATGAAACTAAATTTGGTATTTTAAATTGCACACAAGCAACTCAAATTATATAGAAATATGATAATATCAGCGTTTAGATGACTTATGTGCTTATAAACTAATCCATCGTCAGTCTCGCAATAAAATTAATGTAGGCGAAAATTGTTGTCTGCCAGTTCATATCACACTTTTCACGAGCCCAACTATTGCATAAGTGACACTGAATAAATATTTCGCAGAGGATGCTTTCTGAATAAGCTTCATAACTGTCATAAGAACTCAGGGGCGAGGTCGGCCGATTCAGGGGTGGAAACTGCCACTTGGGACTTTTTACAAAATATTTTCAATAGCGAGCTATCTCTGCTACAAGAATACGTAAATACGCATCAAATTATACTCAGTTCATGTCAATGACACCTAGGAATAAATTTTAATATCGAAATGAAAAACTGACGTTTACAATACGATATGAATGGAATTTAAAGGATTTCAAAGAATTTTTAGATGTTGAAAAATTTTACGATATGCACAAAATTTTCAAAATTTTCACGGGATTTCTAAAGGCCGCAAAGATTTCAAAAGATTCCACGAGATTTCATATAAGTCGTATTGTAGGGTGGTCCAAAAATCGCGAAGTTTGAAAAATGCAATTCGCACATGGAAATTCTTGTTCCCTTTTAAGAAAAAAAAATTTTTTTAAATGTAATCCAATCCGATGAAATCTTGCACCTCCTCATCGAGATCAAAGGTAAAACTCTACATATATACACAGTGATTTAGTTCTCACCAACAAATTTTTCGGAAAATATTAGACTATTTTTTATATTCAATTTAATGGTATTGCATAATATTATAGAAACAAATTTAGACACAAAAATTCGATTCACCTTAGCAGATGAGTCATGAGTCAAATTTTCGACATCGAGTCAAGCTGTGATCGGATCCAAAAAATTCGATTCGACTCAACCAGAGAGGCGTGAGTTGAATTTTCGATACCGACTTAAGCTCTTATCGAATGAAAAAAATTTTATTCGATTCAGCATGTAAGTCATTGGTCTAATTTCGACACCGACTCAAGTTGTGATCGAATCAAAAAAATTCGAAATTTCAAATCGAGCCAGCAGCTTAGATTGAGTCAAATTATATTGAATCGACGAATAAGGCAAATAATAAATAAATCGGTTTCTTAGATCGACACATTGACATAACCTCAAACTAAAAAACGATTCGTAAAAGCAGAAAAAATATAACCGAAATCAATTTTAGCACTTTTTGAAAGAGGCAGCAATATATTCCTTAGAAAAAATTAGTTTCTCGCCAAAGTTGTTCTTCTGACAAAAGTCATTTGACACTTGATGTTATGCATTTCAGACCTCTTCATAACATATCTTAATTTTTCCCAGTCTCAATAAACAATGACTCATTTTGTTCATTAAAGCATTCTATACAATTCTACTCGCTGTTTACTCTTAAAAATAATTTGTCCATTCATCAAATTCTTAGCAAATTATTATTTTCAAAATTCATCGAGTATATGAGTAGATATTATATAATGAGCCATTGTTTATCAAGATTGAATGAAACTTTCATTCATTGAGTACGGTCGTTGCTTGATTTCCAAGAGTAGAATTTGTCAATAATATATTATACGCTCTTGAGATTAGTGAAGAAAAAGAGTACTCTAAATACTTTATTTCTGAGAAAATAAAAGAACTAATTCATAATATTCTTAATATTACAACGACCTTAAGTTGTTGAATCACTTTTACTGATCGTTAACTGCATTTAGAAATATACTGCTTCTATTATAAAATAGAATTCAAATAAGTAAAAGCAAGGATTGAAAAGTAGACTTCTTATTCTTGTTATACTTATGTGGAAATTAAAAATTAATTTTTATTATTCAAAGCTTCATTTCCTCATTAAACTTCTCAGATAGATACAATAATAATAATTGATGCGATTTTAAGAATAATTTCCCTCTACGTAAATTATTTTTCAACAGTTTTTACATTTTATTAATTTCTTCACTCCAAAAGATTGCATAAAAATCGCTCAGTAATTTAATAATACTATATTTTCAATAATTGGTTGTCATTCAACATTAATGAATGAATTTTATTATGATATACAGATGCGTTTAGATAGTATAGTAGCTTTTAAAAAGCCAATTCAATAAAGATTGCATCACGCTCAGCAAATTGCTTGGATATGAAAGTATAAGATAAATAATGCTCTACTTAATCTTAACTGTAGTCGGTTTCGAAAATTCGGCTCATGAGTCACACGCTGAGTCGAATTGGATTTGGTTCCACTCAATTCTCATCTGAGTCGAATTGATGACAGTCAATTCAATTCGACGCATGCACGTCATTGACATTTTCACATAATTTACTTTTCATTCTAATAATAGAGACTTTCAGTGTACACTCAGAAAAAAAGATTCTTTGAATCAGAGATAATTCATTGGCTCTCAGTCAAAGAAAAGTTCCATTGATTAAAATAAATGGTTTTCCGCTCCAATGAACATTTTTCTTTAATTCAAAATGAGTTTCTTTATTTTTAGTTCATTTTCAGCTAGACTTGAAGTTATAATCAATACGAATTCATTTGTATCTTATAAATTGTGCTCATGCTTATTTGGTTCATTTTATCTTTTTTGAAATACAAATAAAGATAATAATAAAAACAATTTATATCGTACGGATGAATTTGTTCCGAGAATACTATAAGTCTATGGGTGTACTTACAGTCTTGATTATCAGAAGAACATTTAAATTACTTTAAATAAAGGCCTAACAAAATTTTTCCTATAAAATTACACAACACCATTAAATTTATCATGAACACTTTAGCTTATATTGTCGTAAACACGAAAGCATATAAGATATTCTAAAGTTTAACCACCCACGCAAAATTTCACCCCCCCCCCAAGCCCCTACAAGAAACAGAAATGACGAGTACTGCCCCCTCCCCCCACAAAATTTTCACATGTAATACGCGGCCGACCCGATTGTAATTGTGGAAGATTGAAACCAATTTCAAGAAAATTTTTAATCGTCGCAATCTATGTTTGTTTCTTTGATCTCGATCTATTTCTCCATTCCGTCATCTACATGTGTACATTAGGGCGGTCCTCACATGGTATTCATTTCTTTTGGGGAGTCGTTTGCTTCCACTATCATAAATAGTGCGCATGCCCGAAAGTAGAATCTTCAGTAAATTCTATTGTTAGTCGAATCGGTTAATATATATATATATATATATTCACCTATCGATCCAGACACTTCAAATTTCCATAAAATTGATACGGGAGAAATTCTGCGAACTTATTTAATTTACGCAACTTTTTCAGTTTTCATTTAAATTAATCGTCTGAATAGCAAGATAATCTCCTCCCAGCAGTCAAAAGATCTTAATTTTGAAAAACTTAAAATTTTCAAAATTTTCAAAATGTTGCACCAAGCAATTGGGGTAGAAAATTGCATTATCTGTAGTTATTGACAAAGAATGTTGGAACATTGAAAAAAACATGTAATGAATTATTGTAACGTCTATGCTGGACATGAAAATACCAAATTCTGATAAAATCCAAAATGGCGTCGAATTATTTCAGAAGTTTATCATTTCTGCATATTTTAATGAAATATTTCCAAACCTTGATAGAAAAGGAAGATTGACTTTGGAAATCTTCTAATAACTCCAGAAAACAAAAATTTTAAAAAAAATCAGTATGGCAGCCAATTTTTTTTTTTGCAAAATAGCTCAGTTCTGAAGTTTCAAATTAAATATTTTCAAACAACGCTAGAAAAAAGAGATCATCTTAAACAATTTTGTGTAAACTGTATGGGAAATTTATACAGGTATCGTTCAAAAATTTCCAAACTTATTGGTTTTTGTAAAGTTTTGTAGCCGTAATCTTGGACTCTTTCCAAAATTTTGAATGTCTAACATCTACACAAAATTGTTTAAGATGATATCTTTTTTCTAGCGTTGTTTGAAAATATTTAATTTGAAA